>JAWWNH010000250.1:0-84767 GCA_034641385.1 Darevskia mixta
CACCAAATCTGGTAGCTCTTGTTTGTTTTTAAACATATATGCTACGTTTCTCATACCCTCCAACACTTTGAAGCCAAAATCCAGGATGGCATCTTCCTGGACACCATCTTCCCGTTTCTTTATCATGAGAGCATGGCAGCCATTTTGGTTGCTGTGATCTCACGTGATTTTGTGCCACAGTTTCCCCTTTAAAAAAGCGCTTTTTGGGGCACAGTTCCCAAAAACGTGCATTTTCAGGCACTGCACAATAAAAAAAGAGGGATGTCCAGTTTTTTCCGGGACACTTGTGGGGTATGCTTTCTGCCATTGCTGGCATCTAAGGCAGCTTGCAAAATATCAGAAAACTTCATTGTAATAAAATACGTTTCTACAACTTCAAGGATGTGTTTCCCTTTAAACTTCAAGTCTCTCGTCCCCAACACGCTTAGGGGAGCCTGGGCAGGGGGGAATATAGTGCAAAGATCACAGAGGTGTGGGGCTTTGCTGCAAACTTCATACCAGAGGAAAAAGAGCTCTTAGCCTGAAGGGAAGGCACTCTGCATATGTTTGGTGGCATCTTCTTCTCTAATGTCACTGTCTACATACCACTCAGACTGAATATTTGGTGGTGAAGGTGAATGTGTGCCATACATATGCTCAGATGCAGATTGTACTTCATCACAGCCGAGGACTGAGGTCTAGTGCCGAAAAACAGGTTGAAATGTCAATTTTTTTCCAAAACCTAACACCTGTCAACCACTCCAAAGGTCGCACACCTGGAGCAGCAGCTGCAGGAAGAACTGGCCTTGTTGCGCGGGGAGCATCGGACCTTGTCCCTTAGCAGCGCTGAACACGCGGCCCAGGCACAAAGCCTGCATGCTGAGGTAAGACAGGAGATCTTCAAACTGGCAAATGGGGCAAGGAAGGCCCTGGGGAACAGGGAAATACCACGTTTCCCCCTCTAGCCCTCTTCAAGAAGCTGTCTCCGAAGCTGAGACGAGCGGGTTTACTGTGGAATAAGACAATGGTGGCTGAAATCCCAGTCCTTAGTTTTTGAAGTGATGCTGGGCCTTGTTATTCACAGAAGCCCTCCTCGATTTCCCACACCTGAGTCCCAGTTGTGCAGGTGGCTACTTGGGTCACCAGAGCAAAAGGATTTTCTGCATACACTCACGGAAAGCGGGTGGCATCCAACTAAATTGACCCATTGAAACTAATGGGCCTCCATTTGTTTCAATGGATCTGCTCAGCGTACCATTAATGTTGGAGGCAACCCCTTGCTGTGGAGTTACTTGCTGCCCCCCAGCCTCACCCTGCCCTTAGGCTAGCAAAATGGCTGCCTTGAGATGTGGGCCATTTTTTCATGCCATTAAAGGGTGGCATTTATAGGATTTGCTGATATTATTATGTGTGTGTTTTTTCCAAGGATAGGGAGGGGGATGGATAGATAGCTCAGTCAGTAAAGCATTAAACTCTTAATCCCAGAGTCGTGGGTTCGAGCCCCAAGTTGGGTGAAAGATTCCTGCATTGCAGGGGGCTAGACTAGATGACCCTTGTGGTCCCTTCCAGCTCCACAAATCTTTTATTTTTATATCCCTTCTTTGGCAGGAAAATGCCCTGCTTACCTGGCCCAACAGAGTAGGACATGGGAACCCCCTGGGAGGTGCCAGCTCTGAACCACAACCAGTTGGTGGATCTGGGAATGAAGATCTGGGGCCTAGCTCCGACCATTTATTTGCTTTCATGCACATTCCATGTCCTTTCCCCTAGAACCTTATGTTACAAGAGCGGAAGCGAGATCTGGAGAAGCAGACCCATCAGCTGCGGGAGGAGAACGAATCGATCCAGGCGCTGGTAGACACACTGCACAACAACCTCCTCCTCCTCCGTAATGAGAGCCGAGAGAGGGAGCTGCGGGTAACTACTAAGCAGAGGGGTTCATTGAGGCTCAAGGGTGAAAATGGGAGGTGTGGGGCAGGGGTGGCCCCTGGAACTCTCCTCAAACCCACACCCTGATGGTTTTCACCCTATGCTTGCCCTGGTAATGCCTCTCACTTGTGTGGATGGAAGCTAGAGAGAGAAGTGTGAGTGTGAGCCGGAAAAAATCCTAGTGCACAAGGGTTGACGTAGACCAGGGGTCAGCAACCTTTTTCAGCTGTGGGCCAGTCCACCGTCCCTCAGACCATGTGGTGGGCCGGACTATATTTTTTCGGGGGAAATGAACGAATTCCTGTGCCCCACAAATAACCCAGAGATGCATTTTAAATACAGTGGTACCTCGGGTTACAGACGCTTCAGGTTACAGATTCCGCTAACCCAGAAATAGTACCTCGGGTTAAGAACTTTGCTTCAGGATGAGAACAGAAATCGCGCGGCAGTGGTGGGAGGCCCCATTAGCTAAAGTGGTACCTCAGGTTAAGAACAGTTTCAGGTTAAGAACGGACCTCCAGAACGAATTAAGTTCTTAACCCGAGGTACCACTGTAAAACACACACATTCTGCTAATGTAAAAACACCAGGCAGGCCCCACAAAAAACCCAGAGATGCATTTTAAATAAAAGGACACATTCTACTCATGTAAAAACACGCTGATTCTCGGACTGTCAGCGGGCCGGATTTAGAAGGCGATTGGGCCGCATCTGGCCCCCGGGCCTTAGGTTGCCTACCCCTGACATAGACATTCATTGCCCCACCAACTTTTGCTCCAGGCCCCCCGTCCTCCACTGGCATGTAGCCCTCGGGAGATTGCCTAAAAAGGAAGTGCGGCTTTCTGGCTGGGGAAATTTCCTCATCCTTGATGCGGGGGACAGTCAACTGAAAATAAAGACGGGAGAACACGTGGCTTGTGTGTAAGAGAATGAGGAAGGCGTTTTTGTGGTTAATGCAGAGAATGAGGAAGGGAAGGACTCATTGGTAGGCGCCCCTCACAGAGGCACGTTGTTTTTGTGCTCCTCCATACCCACTTCCTGTTTCTCCTCCCAAGATGCAGCAGGTTGAAGTGGAAGCTGAGGAGCTCCGGGCCTCCAACCGCCGCCTCCAGCACCAGGTCAAGGAGATGAAGGAGGAGATCCGCCTGCACGATTTAGACACTTCAGTTACCTCCATCCAGTCCGAGATCGAAAGTAGCTTGGAGGATGCTCCTGGAGCGCCCGGGAAGACCCCTAAGGTATGGGAGAAAGGAAGCGGGGGTGGAGGGGCATCCAAGTTCACCTGTTTGTGTCACGGGCAAAGTTTCCAATGCCAAAAGAAGGTTGCTGTCCATGTGCCAATTTGGGAAATGTAGCAAAGGTGACGGGAAGAGTGAGAGGCCAAACAAAACAAAAAGTCCACAAGGAATGGAGAATACCTAAAGAATATTTGAAGAACCATGGTATAAAGGGTAAAATCCCCTGGCAGACCTAGACTGAGCCTTGTAGTACCATATTTTTCTGTGTATAAGACTAGGTTTTTCCCCTAAAAAATAATGTCAAAAATTAGGAGGCATCTTATACACAGGGCCATCTCCCCCCATTTTCTTAAATATCAGTCTTATAGGGGCGTCTTATAGACGGGAAAATACGTAGGGGCGTCTTATAGATGAAAAAATACGTAGGGGCGTCTTATAGACGGAAAAATACGGTATATAAAGGTAATTGACAATCTACATAGAAATACGATAAAAAATAGAAGAAAAAAGTAACTGTGTGGTAAAAGTGTATTTAACAGATAACGTACAATGAGAATGTTTGGAAGTCTTTTTTAAAACCTCAACTACTTTTTCTTCTTTATTTTTTCTTCTTTTTTTCTTTTCTTTTTTCCCCATAAATTGTAGTGTCATGTGTATTGTGAGGTATACAAAGTATCTTCGCTTCAGTTGCCATCATTTTCTTTTTTGTTACAAACAAAAACAGAGAGTGTTGTATAAATGTTGTATAAATGTATATTTTAAAAAATAATAAAGACTGAATAGGGGGGGCAATTTGGGAAATGCACACTGCCGGGCATACCTGATTCTCCACCAGTCTTTCCCACACAGTGCAAATTCAAAAACTTGCCTGTTTGGAAAGACTGAAGCATACTATCTTTTTTTTTTACTAAGTTTTTTTTTGGGGGGTGGGGGAATAATGCTTGTCCTGCTTATGGCTACTGTGAGCTCAGGATTTTGGACTAAATGAGCCTTTGGCCTGATCTAGCGGGGCTGTTCTTGTGTTCTTAACAAATCTCCCACTTCACTGCTCCCTTCTAGCCAGTGATCCTTGGCTTAGCTTTATGTCCAACCTGTAGGGGTTGTGGTTTGTTGAGCCAAGAACAAACTTTGGCTTCAGACTGTGGTTTGTTTCAAGCAAAACAAACCAAGACACACACACCCCGCCCCGGTTTGGACATAGAGGTAAGCCAATAATTATGGCTTTCTGCTCCCATTCACTGCTGGAGAGGAGTACATTTATAGTACACCTTTATGTCTCACCACAAGTAGGGATGTAAGCACTGCTTCTTTTTCACTGCAGTTCGACTTCCAACAAAACCCAGGTTATTCATCTTGCTGTTGGCTATGGCGGAATTTTACATAATGGATTATACACTATTATTCCACACTATTATTTTCAGGACAAAGGAAATGCAGCGCACATGCGGGTGGGGAAGTGTTTTCAATTGTATATAGTTTGTGGATTGAAAACAACAGCAAATGGTCTTCACTGAAATCATTTCTGTTGCGGACATGGGATGAATGAGCAAACACTGGCAATTTCTGCTCCCATTTCTGCCAGAATTCTCTGACAATTCTCACTACGACACAAGAATACAACCAATATGTAAAGTTTATCTCGTGGCTAGAAAAATTCAAAAAACCTAAAAAAGAAGGATTTTTTTAAAAAAACCCACAAATGTGTAAAAGCATTGTGTTCATGAATCAGTTCACCAAATGTAAGTTCCTTAAATCTGATCAATACAGGTAGGTAGCCGTGTTGGTCTGCCGTAGTTGAAACAAAATAAAAGATAAAAAATTCCTTCCAGCAGCACCTTAGAGACCAACTGAGTTTGTTATTGGTATGAGCTTTCGTGTGCATGCACACTTCACACGAAAGCTCATACCAATAACAAACTCAGTTGGTCTCTAAGGTGCTACTGGAAGGAATTTTTTATTTTTATTCTGATCAATACACTTACCCTCTTTTGCCTACATCCGTGTGACCTTGGACCCAGTGATTTAAGGGTCCAACCTATGCACACTTACCAGGGAGTAAGTCCTGTTGAATTCAGTGAGATTGAATTCAATGAATAGACGTGTATAGAAATGTGCTGCACAATGCACTTCAAAAACATTTCTCGATTCTAAATATGTACATGGCTTCTGTTTTGCAGTGCTGCAATTAAGCTCAGTTACACTGCAGTCCAGTGAACGTTTACATGCATGCATACAATGGGACTTACTCTCAGGGAAACCTGCATAGGTTTGCAACCGTAAGTCACACGTCCAGAGTCACACAGATGGGAGGTTTGTGCTATATGAAGAATGCCCATGAAAATATGTTCTGGGCATTTGAAGAGTTACTGTCCTGTATAAGCAACTGCTGTGGCTCAACTTAGAGTCAGCTGCGTCTTAGTGTCGTTGAGATTTCGTTGGTTTATGGGTATGTGTTTGGATCTCTTTGTCTGCTGTAGCTCATGGCCAATGGCACCTGCAATGGCTCCTGTCCTGCCCCCACAGTGGCAAAGAACCCCTCAAGGAGACTGGAAGAGGAAGGAATTGACTATGCGAAACGGGTGTCAGCCTTGAGTCACCAGGAGCAGGATCTGCTGAGGCAGAAAGAAGCGGAGATCATGAAACTTCAGGATCAGGTAGTGTGTGCTGTGCTTTCCCCACCAGAGGATGATACTATATTGTGGAGTGTCAGGACTTTCCTACTAAAAAGCATTTTAAAAATTTCTTTCCCCATTTTCAGATCACACTCCAGTATGTAGAACTCTGCAATTTAAAGACTGAGATCGAGAGCCAGAGGCGCCTGTATCAAGAAAGCAACCGGGACGAAGCCCTGAAATTAGCCATAGTAGATCGAGATGAGGCTATAATAAAGTGAGTTGATTGCATATTTATTCTCTCTCTCTGTGTGTATAAATGTATATATGCACATACACACATATATGCATTCTAGGCACTGTGCCCCTGCTCACTTTGCCCCTCATCCTGCCCCACTTGCCAATCTCCCCCATCTCTTAAATCTTGCCAAAACCGCTTCCCTCCCTTTATGCCTGCTTGTCTCCATCTCCCTCCATCATGGGCCCAGTAACTCTCAGAAATCTGTCATCACACTGTAGTTCACAGTGCCACCTGTTGGCAGACACGTGAACTGCCACGTGATGACAGCCTTACTTTTTTATTATATGTAAGATATATTATCTCTGCTGCTTTTTTGAACCACAGTACCAGCTACAGAACATCTTATTCATAATGGCTTCTTTCTTAATCAGTAATTATTGGGGTGGTGAAGTGAGGGGGAGGCAGAAAGTACCAATCATTGATGCCCTCCAGTTTCTGTCAAATTGTCTCTCACCAAACACCCAGCTCTCTTCTAAAAACATTTAAAGGGATGGTCACAAAAAATAAGAAAACCGGACAATTTACCCTATAATTCAAAGGAGCATAGGAAGCTGTTTTCTATTGAGTCAAACCACAGGTTCATCTAGTTCAGTATCATCTACTTCAGGGTCTCCAGCTGTTTTTGGACTACAACTCCCATAATCCCTAGTCAGCAGGACCAGTGGCGAGGGATGATAGGAATTGTAGTCCAAAAACAGATGGAGACCCAAGTTTGGGAAACCTTGGTCTACTATGACTGTCAGAAACCCTCTACCTAGAGGAGTTGGAGATTGCCTTCTGCACACAAGGCAGATGTTCTGTTTTTCAAGCACCGCCACCTAATTTTTGGTCAGTGTAATTCAGGGCGCTTCTGGACTGGCGCTATTGATTTGGTGCTCTTGCATAGCAAACCTGCTTCTCTATAAATTTGGGGTTTTTTGTGATAAAGGAAGATGGGAAATTGCACTGGAAAGTGTAGGATAATAACACAACATCACGTAACCTCCTTGCAAACAAATCAGAGCGAACACTCAAAAATCAGCAGCTTCAGTCCCGGAGTAAACCTGCCGCCTACATTAAGTATCCACAAAATACCTACTGTTGTTTGAGAGGCTGCAATGTTTACTCCCGCAGGTTAATGAGTAACCTTAAAGGCAGGGAATTAACTCAAATGATCTTAATCAGTTCACAGCTGTATGCATTTCTCTTCTGCAGTGTTTTAAAGCGAACGTTATAGCTCCAGGAAACCCTTTCTCCAGAGGAAAACCCTGTATGTCTGCTATTGTAACCCCTGTGAGCCAGAGAGGATTCTAGGAACCTCCTGGAACACTCATTCCGTTTATGCAGAGTCCCTCCATTCCTCGTGTAATTTGAGAATCTGCCTTGGAGCACTAAGAACACTCCTTTACAGCTGTCCAGTTTAAGGGGTGGCCCTAAATGGTGGCTATAATAGTGTGACACCTTCAGGCTGAACTGGGAACTGCATGTAAAAAAAAAGGTAAAGGGACCCCTGACCATTAGGTCCAGTCGTGACCGACTCTGGGGTTGCGGCGCTCATCTCGCGTTACTGGCCGAGGGAGCCGGCGTACAACTTCCAGGTCATGTGGCCAGCATGACTAAGCCGCTTCTGGCGAACCAGAGCAGCGCACGGAAACGCTGTTTACCTTCCTGCTGCAGCGGTACCTATTGATCTACTTGCACTCTGACATGCTTTCGAACTGCTAGGTTGGCAGGAGCAGGGACCGAGCAACAGGAGCTTACCCCGTCGCGGGGATTCGAACCGCCGACCTTCTGATCTGCAAGCCCTAGGCTCTGTGGTTTAACCCACAGCGCCACCCGCGTCCCAAAACTTTTTTACTGCATGTAAAACTGTTCCTTAATTACTGAGCCTTCATCCCGATTTGCTTGCACAAAGCTTACGCAGATGTTAGATAGTATATCCAGTCCTTATTGAGCATTTATCCTAATTTGTTTGTGGGGTGGTTATTCAGCAATGAACGTGCTTTCTGATTGTCGTGTCCCCAATGGTGACTGTAGCTAGCTGTCAAGAACGCACGCCACTCCGAGAAGTCAGCGGAAGTTGTCTTGAAGTTTATTGTACAGCACACAGAGAAACGTGGAAAGTCCGTGAGGATTCTGAGGAGGCCACCTCAGAATCCCCCTTATGTACACCTTGCTGGATGACTCCCAATTCCCCCCTCCCTTCTGCCCTAAAGGTCCGGGGGTAATCCTCTTCCCCACCCGGGGTGGCTTGGACAAAAGAGTTAACTGCTCTGGTCTACCTGCACCATTCATGGGTGCTTTTTGCATTGTTATTGCGATGCTGCCGGTTCCACCACGCCCGCTGCTGATGGCTCGTTAGCGGTCGTTATCGCCCATTCTGGGGTTGTTTACCCCGCGGGGCATGCCTGGGCGGGCCTTGCTGCGCTCGGTTTAACCCCTGCGCGCCTGGCTCCGCAGTCGCCCCCTTCTCTGGCCCGCTGCATGGTTCCCCTTCCTGGCGCCCGCATGGCGCGACCCTGGCGGACCCCGGTCTATCAGTGTCTAGTCGGGTCGCGACATCGATTTGCTTGCGGGATGTTTACACGTCTTCCTGTTAGTTGATTATTCATTCGTCCCACACTTCGCAGTTCATTTCTCTGTCACTTTCTAAACAGCAAAAAGATTAATTCTTATTTTAGACTGGATGGCTTGTGCTGGGGGTGGTGAGGTCCTTTAACCCACTTCAGCTAGGCAGACCTAAATGTATGGTTTGTGCTTGAATCCCTCCCATGGAACAGTGACAACCTGGAGGCCCTTGTAATGTACTAGGCTGTGATCCTAACCCTGCTTACCTGGGAGTAAGGGCATTTCCAGACTGCCACTATTTTGGGGTGGGATTCAATCACTTACTGGGAAATTCCAAGGTGATTGGAAGGGCTTGCATAACAAACTCACTTCCCAAAAATGTCTGGGCTTTTGCAATAGGGTAAGCGAAGGGAAAATGAGCTGGAAATTGTGGATTAACACTTGCTGTGATGCAACATTGTCTAACCTCCCCCAAACCAAATCAGAATGAATTATCAATAAACAGGCCATCTGAAAGCACCCAGTGAATTCACGGAGTAGACGTGGTTAGGCTTGCAGCCTTATTTATTTGTGTGTGTGTGTCTCTATCTGCTGTCTTATCAGGAAAGGCGAGATGGAGTTGGAACTGGCAAAAGTCTCCCTGGAACGGGATTCCATGAGCCAGCAGCTATTGCGTGTCATTCGCCAGAAGATGGCCCTTTCCCAGGAGCTGGAAGCTTGGCAAGTGAGTAAGAAAAAAACACCAGAATATGAAATTTAACCCAGAACATTTTAAACTGCACCAATTGTCCTTCCAGTTTATATGCTGGAAGCCGAAGGAAGCAGCCAAAAGGGCCCAAAAGGGAACTTCATAGTAGCAAATGCAACATTTTTTAAATCCCATACTGCAAGTCAGACAACAGCTTTTTGGCTCCTGCCGTGCTTAATAAATTCCAGATCTGCGCAGTGACACAAATGGGATGAGCGTGAGAATTTCTGATTCTCTCCCTGCATTCACAATTTGTTCCAAGTTTGCTTTATGGATTCATTCCAGTTCTGAACAGGGCCCGAAAAAAAAGGAAGGGAAAGAGACCATAACAGGGTAAGAAGAGGAGAAGTAGCAGCAGCAGCAGCTGGGAGAGGACAAATAAGAAGAACAGGGTAGCAAACACAAAAATGTATTTATTTGTTTGTTTGTTTATGGGGTATTTGTCCCATTTTTTCAGACGATTGTCTCCCAAAGCAGCTCACATCAATTAAAAGAGGGGAAGAGCCTCTACCGCCATCAGGCTCACAAACTTGATCACCTCGCCTCGAAAAGGATATTGTAGAGCCGGAAAAGGGCAACCAAGGGGCTGAAGCCACTGCCCCTATGAGGAAAAGTTAAAACGTATGGGGCTCTTTAAGCTTAGAAGAAAGGAGGGGTGTTTTTCTTCCTCTCTCATAATGTTAGAACTTGAGGCCATCCGATGAGGATGCGCAGTGGGAGATTCAGGGCAGGAAAAAAAGGAAGCATTTCTTCACACAGCACCTAGCGAAACTGTGAAGGCCACCAATTTGGATGGCTTTAAAAGAGGAATAGAAAAATTCACAATTTAGGAGAGCTGTTGTGGTTACATCCGCTTTTCTTTCTTGCCACACAGGATGATATTCAGCATATCATTCACCAGCAACTGCTGCAGAAGCACCAGGAAGAGACCCACCCCATCACTTCATCGCCTAGAAGCCCGGCGGAAGGCAAGAACCCTCCTTTCTATCGCCGCGGCACCAGCATCCCCAACGGCACTGGCTTCTTCTCACTCTTCCGGAAAAGCTGAGGAGCTGGACAGGTGGTGGAGGGAATAGAAACGCCAGAACTCATTGGTGGCGGAAGTGACAGCTGTCGATGAGACCAAGGCTTGAGGTGGCCGGGGCTGAAATGGCGTCTGGGCCTCTTAGCAGCTTGTCAACTAACTCTAGGCCAAAGGAAATTGTTCTCCGGTTCCATTACGTTGTTCATACTTGATCCCTTGTTCACACTCTATACACATAGAGGATACTCACATGTGTTGTGATAGGAGCAGAGCCACATTGCCGGTCCCAATAGCGCAGCGTTGAGTGCGGAGATCTGTGAGTGTAAAGGAGCCAGCATGCAAGACACAGAGGGGTCCATGCTCCTTACACGGATCTTGTTGGCGGGGCTAGCCCGGAACATGATGTCAGGGGCGGGCCCAGGAGTTTTGTTTACACTCAACATGTGGATATCACATGCGTATGGCTAGCCTGGGGCCACAATGTCAGGGGTAGGGTCAGGGGGTCCCTTTGTACTGGAGATGCCGCTTTACAGGTGAGAGAAAGGGAGAGAAACAGACAGGGAGATTGGAATGGCCATTGCAGTAGGGCAGAAAGCCCTATGTATTAGGAAGGAAGGAGAGAGAAAGAGAGGAGTTAATAAGGAATATGGGGTGCTGGCAGTGGAAGGGAGTAAGAAAGAATAGTAAGTTGATAAGAAAGATGGGGTGGAAAGGAATAAAAGGCAAGGAGTTTGGGGTTCTGCTACTCCCCACTTTTCCCCTTTGGGCATGCCCACTTTGACATGTGGCCCCCGGAGTGCTGGCCTTTGGGCAATGCGGCTCTCAGCCAGAAAAAGGTCAGCTGCCCCCGTTTTACAGACTTCTATGCTCAGTGCGCAGGCAGGAGGTGCAGGATATGATGCTGGGAGCTGGCCCAGCAGTGCAACTCCGTTCCTATTGCAACATGTGAGTTGGGTTCCTAAGAACATCAGAAGAGCTCTGCTGGATCAGGCCAAAGGCCCCTGTTTTCCCGGTGGCCGGCCAGATGCCTGTGGAAGCGTGCAAGTACCACTACCCTCCCTACTTGAGGACGTGGTATTCAGAGGCATCCTGTCTCCAGCAATGGAGGGAGGTTTCATGGCATTTCTCCGTCAGCGAGACTGACACGCTGAGCTGTCCATCCGAGTTCTAATGATAGACCAATTCAAGCACTAATGTGACTAATGCGGTGACAAGATATTTCCTTGCATTTTAATAGTCTGCTTGGAACAACTGCGGGTTCCAAGTTGTTACGCCCTCAGATCAGCCGGTCCAGGTCAGTCAGGGCACTTGTATCCAGCTGGCGATAAGAGTTGCCACAGGCCACCACCACCGACTGGATGGCATCAGCCGGCCAAATAGCTACAGTGGGGCAACTAAAAACAACCACATGATTGGATGCAGTTTCCAGTGCCAGTGGAATTGCTCGCCATATAAATAAACCAGCTTATTTTGCACATCTCTGCTTTTTTTAAAACACCTTTAACCTTCCAATGCCAGCTGGCCTGTCTGTGTTCCAGCAGATGTTCCAAGTTTGCCCAGCGAGAGCCATGATTCAGCTAAGTGGATTTTTCTAGAGGCTCTTGCAGATGAAAACCTGCAATGTCAACATCGTCCAAATTTCCCTTTTGTAAAAAAAATATTAAAAAATTCACTGGTCTTTTACTCCCTTTCAGACTTAAAAGCTGGCTAGAATAATAATCTTTCCCTCCATAGTGAGTGGGGAAGAATTAATGCTGACTTCTTAGAAGTCTGGGGAGAAATGGCTGACAAACTGTTAGCCACGGCAGATTAGCGGTACTTGATGACCCCTCTGAACGTTCTAACTGTACTAGCACTTTACTTCCCTGCGAAACCCTGGTTTCCTGTTTTTGGGGCAGCTTCCCATGCTTTTTTGTGCACTGACAGCCACACCAACCCCATACATTTAAAGTACACGGCATCCCCCAAAGAATCCTGGGACCTCAGTTTGTTAAAGGGCCTGGGAAGTATAGTTCTGCCTGTGGGTGGGCAAACTACAATTCCCAGAATTCTTTGGGGGGATAGCTCAGCCAGTTGAGCATGAGACTCCTAATCTCAGGGTCGTCGGTTCGAGCCCCATATTAGGCAAAAGATTCCTGCATTGCAGAGGGTTGGACTAAATGACCCTCGGGGGTGTCTTCTAACTCTACAGTTCTTTGTTTCTAGAATTTACATGTGCTTTAAATGTATATTCTGAACATGACTGAAAATGAGAGCTTCTGAAGGCGTGCCTTTCTCTGAGATTGGGCTTTCCTAAATGTGGGGCACCCTCTGTATGTGTGGTGGAGCCAGTTGCTATGAGGAGGAGGCATAAGGTGGAGCCTTGCAAATATCCCTTACGAACTCTGCACACCAGCAGGGGCACAATGACCCCCTTCAGTAGGCGGCAGTATTACTACCCACGGAGCATTAGGGGCCTCGCTTTATCTAGATTTTCCTTGCTGTTCATTTTTTGGGGTGGGTGGGTGAATAATCTGTGCTCGGTAGTGGGTGACTTGTGCATACATTTATGCAAATGAACAATTATTACTTTGTCACATGGCCACCACCAGCAGAGGGTATTGCCGTACTTTCATCTCCTTCCGCCCTTTCCCCTTACTGTTGCAAAAAAAAGGGGGGGGGGAACCCCCAAACCGATACTATTTTGCCAGTGTCACTTTTCAGCTGCTTAGGACAGGCAACAATTTGCAAAGCCAAGCCTCTGGGAAGAGCCAAGACAGAGAAAATATTTATCTACGAAGCAGAAGATGTATATTGTTATAGAATATTTTTGGTTGTATATTTTGTTAATACAGATTTAATACTATTCTGTTTATTAAATAAAGAAGTATGGTTCTTGAACCTCACGCCTCCCTCACTGTCTACTCTTGGGAAGCAGGTTCTTTGGGAAGGAGGTTGCGGCCTACTCACACAAAGCAGGGAATGCTGGGAAGCCTAGAGAAGGTTGGGAACCTATAATTCTAGGAAATTCTAAGGAAACAGTGCATAAGTTTGCAAAACTTTGTCTCAGCCAACTTGTAATCAGAGCCTTGGATGTTGCCTGGAAGCTGCACATGCTCAAAGTTGTGAGCTGGTGACATGCTACAACATTTTGTTATTGGGGGGGGGCCTCACTTGTACCTTCTGAAAGCCAAACTGGTGAGATTAACAAAAATACTGTTTCTGTTTTAATAGGCAGACTGCTTTTTCCACCACCCCTCAGCAGTGGGGGTGGGGAATAACTATATTTCCTGTTACCATCAGATGGAATTTTAAACCAATCTGATCAGAGTATTATTCTTTGGTGGTCACTTGAAGCTGAGAAAGATTGTCTTCCATGAACACGGTCTTATCAGTGAGTCCGTAAGTAGATCCACACGTCCTTCCACAGTGGGGACATAGGCTTCCAGACGGGAGTTGATCATGGTGAGGGTTTGCCAAGCATGCCTTCCTCTTAGCACATTTCTCCCTTTCATCCTGAGTTTGAGTGTCCAAAGTACCAAAGTCCACGACACCTTTGGTAGAGACTGTTTTCCAATTGGAGCGCTCGCAGGCCAGTATTTCCCAATTGTCGATGTTTATACTACATTTTCCTTGAGACAGTCTTTAAACCTCTTTGGTTGACCACCAGCATTACGCTTTCCATTTTAAAGTTTGGAATAGAGTAGTTGCTTTGGAATAATCAGGCATCCGAACAACATGACCAGTCCAACAAAGTTGACGTTAAAGAATTATTGCTTCGAAAATGGTGGTCTTTGCTTCTTCCAGTATACTGGCATTAGTTTGCCTATCTTTCCAGGTGATGTTTAAAATTTTTCGGAGACACCGTTGGTGGAATGTTTCGAGGAGTTGGAGATGGCGTTTATAAGTGGTCCATGTTCCACAAGCATACAGTAAGGTTGGTAGTACAATAGCTTTGTAAACAAGCATTTTGGTTTTCCTGCGAATGTCCCAGTCTTCAAACACTCTGCGCTTCAATCGGGATAAAGCTGCAATCGCAGAGCTCAGGCAATGCTGGATTTCAGCATCAGTGTCGGCCCTTGTGAAAAAATAACTGCACAGGTAAGATAAGTCATTGACACTTTCCAACATTACACCATTGAGTTGGATTTGTGGCACTGCAGAGGGGTTGTTTTGATCAGAGTATACTTTCACTTTTAATAGGACTCCAACCCTGGGTCATGGACTATTTTAATTTGCATTCACTTAAACTAACATGAGCAAAGTTTTTATTTTTATTATTATTATTCTGCCAGGGAGAGATGGTGCCCCTTGTTCTAACAAAGAGGATCCCTTGGCTTTTCCTTTCATGCCCTCCCCACTGCACACCAGCTGTGCCCATCTGGGTGGCATTTTTCTACCCGCAAGTGGGCCTAACAAGAGAACAATATGAACATTTCTTGCAGCGCTGAGGGGGTGGCTGCAGTTGGCATCTCAACCCTGCAGAGAGGAATGCAGAACAGACAGATGAGGCAGATGGACAAAGTAAACAGAGAACGCAGCTGCCAATCTTCCAGCCTCCCCCCCCCCCAGTGGTGGAACAGCAGTTTGCGATGGAGTCCTGGGCCCTCTGAGAGGCGGTGTGGTTAACTAGTGGGCAGGAAGAAGTGGCTGGAAGCTTAAGAGTCCTCCCAAGACCATTACTCCAAAAGAGCAGAGCACCTATCTCCCAGTCACTTCTCCCAGGAAAGTGGAGAGAGTTACATCACTGCATCACCATGCAATGAAAAGCTGCACCTGTTGAATTTCTGCCTGCTGTGCAGCTGCTTTAAAACATAGGGGCCTTGTAAGAAAAAGAGAAACCACAACAAGCAAACAGAAGCACCACCCCAATTCCAATCCTACTTTTCCATTCCTACCTGAAGTCCCTCCTACTGGACTTCAAACCCTCCACACACACACCCTCTATCCTCCTCACTGTGCTTTGTTTCCCATCAGCGCTGGCATTATAAGCCATATATTATCTGTATCGGACTGGCTTTATTTATATGCACAGGGGTGTTGCCGGTGTGAACATCAAATTTATTGGACTTGTTCTTTGCTTGTTACACGGAGGTCTCCGAGCTGCATATTACCAAGTCGTCGTCGTAATTATGAATTTAATCCTGAATTGAAATTAATTTAAATCATTGAGTTAATTATCATTAACTTAGTAATCGCCTACCCCCGTCTCCTTTGATCCGTAGTGCTAAATGCAGCACAGCTCTTGGCACTTTTCTGCTCGGAATTTAGCCCTCCTGCTTCGTTAGGTCCTTATTTCGCGGGAGTTGAACGTGCTCATTCCCTGGCAAGCCGATCCTATGCCCGATTGGCGATTGCTAGAAATAAATATGCATTCTGTGCCGTAGGATTTGCTTCCCCGAGTGCACCGGGCTGCAGCCTATTTTCAGGCTGTAATCCTGTTGGGGCACTCGCCTCCGCAGAAACGGGCCCTAACTAAACTATGCCCGGCTTACTCCCGAGTAAACCTGCTGAAGGCTCTCGGGCTGCTGCACTGACCCACCCACGTATATTTATATTTTTGCTTTACGTCTAGCTGCATATCAGCATAGATGTCGAGGATTGAGTTAAATTCTAATATAATAATGATAATAATTAATAATAATAATAAAGGTTGCTTAAATTGGCTTCGATGGAGCTCAGATCCCCAACCCCGCCCTGTCGCCCTTAAGCCCCGCCCATTCTTTATTGCCGCCTCTCCCCACTTGGAAGCCCCGCCCCCCGCCCGGCACCGCCCATTATAAGGCGGGGCCCGCCCCCGGGCCCGCCCCTCCCGGCTGATTCCAATCGCGCCCTGGCGTTCCATCGGCCCGAGCGGGCGCGAGAGGCGGCGGCTGCTGCTCCTGGGAAGGAGGCGGAGGAAGCGGCAGCAGCAGCAGGAGGGGAGAGGCAGGAAGGAAGCGGCCGCCTGCGAGCTCCGCGGTCATCTGATCCCAGCCCAGCGTCCGGCCGGGAGAGGAACGGAGGGCGGCAGCCGCACAGCCGCGAGACCTGCCTGGCCTGGGGGGGCCCCCCGCGAGAGCCTCCCTCCCCTTGCAGATGCGCCCTGCGCCCCTTCCCCAGCCTGAGCCTCCCCTTCCCCCGATCCTTCATTGATTCCCGAGATCCGGGGTTTCCTCGTGCTTCTCTCCCTCCTTTCCTCCTTCCCTTTCTCGCCTGTTTTCGTGGCTCTCATCTCTCTCTCTCTACCCCGCCCCAGCGAATGTTAGGAAAAGAAAAGGCTGCCAGGTCATTTGGAGAGAAACTTTAAGGTCCTTCCTATTGGCTTAGATCCCTTGGGTGGGGGGCGAAACTCCCTGCTTTATTTGACCCTCGTTCTCTCCCCCCCCCTCTCCTATTTCACTAATCTTCTCTATCTTCTTCCTCACCCCAATTGAAAGTATCTGTCAATGTCTGGTTGTCACCCCTCTGTTTTACCATTTATTTTTGGATACAGGAAGGCTTTTGGAAGGACCTAAATTCCCCTTCTTTTCTGGATATATATATATATTTAAATAATTTCTGTGGTCCTTAATCAGTTCATTCTTTTTTTTTTTGGCAGAACCACAAATTTTGGTCTAAGGATTTGTGTTTTCCCCTCTGGGTTTCCTTTTTTTTTAAATTTTAAAAGCCACCTTTTGGAATAAATCTTCTGTCCTGTATTACTTCCTTTGGAGACCTCAACGTCAAGCTCTTTGTAAACCGCAACACCCTTTGGCACCCCGCTTCTGAATCTGGGAAAAACAGCTCCTTTGGAAAAATATATATATATTCTGTCATTTCCTGATGCCTTTTTCACCTTCCTAATCTTTTCGCTCTGTCCCATCCCATCAGAGGAAGCCTGAGGTCTTAATAAACTGTGGATCTGTGCTACATCTGTGGGCTGCCCTCTCTTTTAAAAATCCAAAAACGGCGGATGCGCTTTCGACTCTGCATTCTACAGATTGTTGACATAGGAAGAGACACTCTTGGCAGGCTCAAGCGGGTTCCTTTTTGTCATTTGACTTTAAGGAAGCAAAGATCTGGAAAGAGAAGTTTGTAACATCTGCGCTCCCAAAAAAAAACCCTGGAGGGAATTTTGGCAGAAAGACAGCCTTAAACTTTCCCATTTCCGAGGAAACAACTGCTTTGTCAAATCGACCTGATCTTGCATTTGGAAGTTTTTCAGGATCTTCTCTGGACACGGGAGGCGGGGGAAAGAGACTGGCATGCTCAACACCGCGTCCTGATTAACTGCAATGGGGCATTGAGGCAGAACAAATTTCCCACTGGAAAGTGTGGGAGTAAGTGGAGAATCCCTGCAGGGAGCGTGAAAGACACAGGAGGAGGAGCTGACCCAGCACATGAATGGCTGCCAAGGATTATGACCACTTGTTCAAACTACTCATCATTGGGGACTCTGGTAAGCATTGGCTCTTTTCCCGTTGTTCCCCAAGTCTTCCATTTTCTCTCTCTTTCCTCCCAAACCCACTTTTTCCTCTTATATTTGGCTGTTCGGTCCTGCTGTCTTTTTCATTCCTCTTTAACTGTGCTCCTCTCTTTAAACTGATCTCATTCTTTTCAGTTTTCATTCCACACTCTTAACACGTTTCTCCTTATCTTTTTTTTTTAATAGTCTTGGTTTCTTGCATCTTTTCCCTCCTTTGGTCTTCTGCCTTGTTTCATATATTCCAATTGGCTGATATCGGTTCAGCATTCCCCCCCCCCACTTAAACCTATTCCTTGTCATTCTTCCTCTTTGTATTCTTGTTTTTTGTTGTTATTCCCACAGCTCTTTCCTTGTTTCTCTTTCATACCTGCAAAAATTCCCATGCAAAATAAATTTGCACAAGGTAATAAAAAGGTTACTTTTTAATGAATTTGGAAGTAACTGTGATAGGACTGATAGCGCTTTCCTGCCTTGTAATTTTACCCCATTAGTATCTGGCTTTATATTGCCTTCTCTCACTGTTTTAGCATCCCATAATCCCGTGGAGACTTATCTTGTGGGAAGCTTACTCACAATGTACCAAGAGCTTATTCTGGCTGCATGGCAAGCTTGCAGAAGCAGTTTTTTCCACGAGTCTCCGTTGTGCTAATTTATAGGATTCCCAGCATCCTTTGGGGCCTAGTTGTGCCAACCTGTCAGGGTTGCCACCTAGAAACATTCACACATAGCTTTTTTTGGGGGGGGGGGGAGAACAAGGTGCATAAATTTGCCTGAACTGCTACTTGGTAGGAGGAAATTATAGTACTTATACTAAAGCTAACCAAGAGTGATGCTCCTCAAAATGGCTTCCCAGAATGCTCCTGACTAAGTCATTCTATATACCTGGGTATGTTTCCAGTGCTCTTCACATTCATTCAAATCTAGCCTGCTGTGCTTCAGGCCCTGGTCAGCAACTTGTTCTCTTTGCATCTTTCTTAAGACTGTTTCAAACTTCAGCCACATTCATACATTTAAAGCACTGTGATACCACTTTAAACAGTTATGGCTTCCCCCAGAGAATTCTGGGAGCGGTAGTTTGTTAAGCATGCTGAGAGTTACAAGTCCCAGAGTTCCATGGGAAGAGGCATTAAAACACTCCTGAGAATTATAACCCTGGGAGGGGAATAGGGGGCCTCCTAACAACTCTCGGCATGCTTAACAGAGACCCTCTATTCCTTGGGGGTACGATTCTCAGAGTGGTTTAACAGGCAATGCCTCTTCCCAAGGAATTCTGGGAATTTTAATTTGGGGGAGAGGAATAAAAAGTCTCCTAACAACTCTCAGCAGCCTTAAACTACAGCTCCCAGAATTCTCTGGGGGAAGCAATGGCTGTTTAAAGCGATATCACAGCTGTTTAAATGATAGAATCATAGAATTGGAAGGGACCACAAAGGTCATCTAGTCCAACCCCCTGCAATGCAGGAATCTTTCACCCAATGTGGGGCTTGAACCCACAACCCCGAGATTAAGAGTCTCACGCTCTGCCAACTGAGCTATTGCAGCCCAAGTTGGAATACAGCCCCATTGAAAGAATGGACCTAAGTTAGTCATTTCCATAATAGGTTAGTCCATACACTTAGTATAAGACTGGACACAACCCTTAGTTAGTAGCTTGGCGCAGGGAGGGCTCCTAGTTGCTAAGCCATTGTTTAAAATGGGGGTGGGGAGCCTGTGTCCTCCCCAGATATGGTTGGACTCCATCTCCCAAAAGCCAGAGCTTTCACGGCCAATGGTTGGGAATGATGGGAGTTGTAGTCTAGCAGCATATGAAGGGCCTTGGGTTAGCTAGCCGTGATTTTAAAGCAGTACCTATTCACTGGGAGCATACACAACATGGCTAAGAAATGCCCTTTAGACTTCAGTTCTACACCTACTTATCTAGGAGTAAGCCCAACGTGATTCATGGGACTGACTTCTGAGAAATGTTACCTTACTTTTTAAATTACCCCCCCCAAAAATGTGGCAAACCATTCTGTTCAGCCCATTATGCAGGTAGGGCCCCGTCTCTCCAGTTGCCCTGCAGTGTTTTTGAGTCCTGATCTCCTGCCATCAGTTCCAAAAATAATAATAATAATTGGAACCAAAGCTCATAAACTTTGCTACCGAGTCCTGTATGCCTCATATCACATTTTTTGAGGCGGTTTTGTGAATGCCGACTTCTTCCATAGAACTGGAAACTGCTACTAGCAAATTATATATATATATATATATATATATATCAAGTGGCTTGCTGTCACTCAAATTCAACATGCGAGGTTGCTTGTGGGTGTTTTGTACACAGATGAAAATGAGAGACAAGCCCTGTCCTCGGGGTTACAAGACTTTAGCGAGGGAAGTGAAAGAAAAACGTGGAAGAGGAAGGGGATTGTTTTGACAGTGAGCGAAGAGATGAATGGATCAGGATTTACGATCAGGCTGGGGCCTGGCTGATTCCCCCCCCCCCCCAATGACGGTATTCTTTGCTTGGAAAGGAGTTGTGCAACTGACCCGGCAGTCCTTGTTCCTTGAATGGGGTGAGGTGGAGAGGGTGCTTCCCCCTTGGCCTCTGCAGTCACAGGTCCCCTGATGGCTGAAACAGAGCTCTTTCCAGGGGGGTCGGGGGGGGGGGAGAGAGAAGCCAGCTCCTTGCAGCTGTTCTCTGATGGCTGGAGCCAGGCCGGTCTCCTTGCTGTGGTGGTTTTCCTGCAAAAGGGGTGGAAGCAATTCTCTTCTCGCTGGTAGCAAAGCAGGCTCCCCCTCCTGATCTTGCCTCCCCAGCCTTCTCTCCTTCAGGTTGCACACAAAGAGCTCCGCCAATCATTCCTGTGCAGCTTCTTGGCATTTAAAGTCCTGCATTGCTTCCTGCCGGGAGGCCTTGTCTCGTTGGATATTTATCTTTGTTTCGTTTTTCATGCGGTTCCAGACTGGGTGTGAATAATACGCACCTGGGAAGCTGCCTTTCCCTGCCTCTGAGCAGTGCTGGCTCTCAGTCAGTATTGGCTGCAGCGGGTGGCAGCGGCTCTTTGGGGTTTCAGGCGGTAGCCCTTCCCAGCCCTGTGTGGTTCAGGGTTGAGCCTGGCGCTTCCCGAATCCCGAGCGCGTGCTGAGATTTAAAATGCATCAAAAGCCCAAAGCGGTTGAAGGAGAGAAGCAAGGAGGTGGTGGCTCTGGAAGGAATCCTGTTGTTGTAGCAGTTTGCTGTGCAGAGGGGGGGGGGGAGGAATTGCACGATTCCCTGCCCCAGGCTGCTTACAGTCGCATGTGGCAATGAAGCAGGAGGTACCGGTAGAAGTGACTTGGAATTAAACCAGCACCTCTGTCTACTGGTTCGTTAAGGCAGACATAATTTACTAACCATAGCATCAGGCTGTACAACTAGCAGGTCTGGTTGCTTGGTATGTGAGGGGGGGTGGCTTCCCCCCACGGAACAAATTGGAGATCAGGTGAAATTCTGGGGCTCAGAAATAGGGTTAAAAGGGGTTGGTGTGGCACCAGCATTCCTGAGGCCTTTATGTCTCTTGTGTGCACCTGCTGATGTAATGAAGTACCTGAAGGGAGCTAGAGCCCTCCCCCTAACCTTTCCCAGCTGACTAGGGCTGGCAGGCAGAAGGCCTGATTCGATCAGGAAGGGGGAAAGGGATTCACCAGCCACGAGTGTTCCCATGCTTCTGAGGTATCCTGATGGAACCAGAGAACTCTAATATTCCAATCTCTGGAAAATGTTCTGGATTTTTCCCGGAAGTCCTAAATTGCAATCTGGTTTAGTAAACAAAAGCCATGGGGCTCACCTGCAGAGTTCTAATCACAACACGGAAGCTGCCTTGGACTGGCGTTCGACCCCATTCCTTAGGCTCCTACTTTTTTTCTTTTCCAATGAAACAATGATTTTAATTAACGGCACTTTTCTGGGGACGGAAATACCTAATAGCCCCACATGGTGATGTCAATATTGATGGACAACCACCAAGGGGTTCAGGTGGAATATGCAACTTTTTGCCTCTAGCAAGAGCCTGGCTACTCTCATTACACGGATTGCATGAAAAATAAGCCGGCTTTGATCATTGAGCATCTTCGAGAATCGCTTGGAGACATGCGGGGAAGGATGAGAGAGGGGCTAGTACAGCTTCTTTGTTTCCCATCTTCTCCTGCTCCAAATCCCTAGGACAGGGGTCGGCAACCTTTAAGACGAAAAGAGCCACTTGGACCCATTTCCGAAGGAAAAAAACACCTGGGAGCCGCTTTTCGCGCCCTAGGCGAGGGGGCGGGGCCATGTGACGTCATTGCGCATGACGTACGGTGCCCCGCCCCCTGCCGCCCCGCGCCGCTGCGATTTAGGCAAGCGTCCATCAGGAGCCTCCTGCGAGATGGCAGCACGTCTGCCAGCGCTGGCCCAGCTCAAATACAGCTGCACGGGCTTTGTCTGGGGCTTGATGCCTCCTCTCCACACACACACACACACACACACACACACCAGCTTTTGTGTGCGCGCTGCACGGGCTTTGTCTGGGGCTCGCTGCCTCCTCTCCACACACACACACACACACACACACACACACCAGCTTTTGTGTGCGCGCTGCACGGGCTTTGTCTGGGGCTCGCTGCCTCCTCTCCACACACACACACCAGCTTTTGTGTGCGCGCTGCACGGGCTTTGTCTGGGGCTCGCTGCCTCCTCTCCACACACACACACACACACACACACACACACCAGCTTTTGTGTGCGCGCGCGTTTCGCTCTCCCTCCCTCCGGCCCTAGACAGGCAGCGAGTGAGCGCAGCATGATAATGAGCTCTGTCAATTGCCCAGCCGGGAAGCGGGAGGAGGAGGAGGAGGAGGCGCTGCTCTCGCTCTCGGGCTCCGCGCTCGGCTCTGGTTTGCCGTCAACGCGCCCGTCGCAGCTCGCCAACTTCTCTTTCTCTCTGCAGCTCGCTCTCCCGCCGCCCCCCCGACTACACACACCGACACGACGGGAGGGAAAGGGGAGCGGGAGAAGACACGCCACCCCGGAGCCGCGGCAAAGGTGTAAAAGAGCCACATGCGGCTCCGGAGCCGCGGGTTGCAGACCCCTGCCCTAGGAAAATCCTCCTCTGAAGGTGATGAGAATACAAGCGCATAGATGCTGAGCAGCGGCTCTGATCCCCTCCAGCTTTCTCTGGGGAACCTTTGGAGACACACAACTGGTAGCTACTTCTCTCTCCCCCTCCTCCTGCCCCAGTTTCCATTCCCTTCTGCACATAGTGTGAGCACTGAGCATGCTCTGTCCCTATTGGGTTGCCTTTGTAGGTGTTCCCCCCTAAATGGCTGGTGTTTTAATTTTGGTACTTCTGCAAACTTCTGAATTCTCCTGTACCTGCTGATATATCATTTTTTTTAATGGCCTTGTTTTGGCTACAACCCTGTCAGCACCCACCAGCCAAGTTTGCCACTCAGTGATGCTTCCCTGGGATCTCCATCACCTACTGATCATAGAATCATAGAGTTGGAAGAGACCACAAGTGCCATCCAGTCCAACCCCCTGCCAAGCAGGAAACACCATCAGAGCATTCCTGACAGGTGGCTGTCAAGCCTCTGCTTAAAGACCTCCAAAGAAGGAGACTCCACCACACTCCTTGGCAGCAAATCCCACTGTCGAACAGCTCTTACTGTCAGGAAGTTCTTCCTAATGTTTAGGTGGAATCTTCTTTCTTGTAGTTTGAATCCATTGCTCCGTATATATGGTTTGATACTAACCTTGGGTTAACTACGCATTCTCCCCTTGCTCACCTCCATCTCCTCCTCCTTTCTCTGTGGCCACTTCTTTGCCGAGTTGCAAATTTTAATCTTCTCTGGGCAGAGACTTCCTGTTTTGTGTTTCTCTGTAGAAAGCTAAGTGCAGGGATGGCAGTATA
Organism: Darevskia mixta; assembly: GCA_034641385.1. NCBI lineage: Eukaryota > Metazoa > Chordata > Lepidosauria > Squamata > Lacertidae > Darevskia > Darevskia mixta. The sequence goes on from JAWWNH010000250.1 coordinate 23,710, forward strand.
ACAAGCCCACCATGGAAGCCTTAAAAGGCTCCGGGCCGTCTCCTCCCAAAGAAGCCTGTTTATGGGTTAATACAGTATAGGGATATCTCCATACCATCCCTGTTTCATCTTTAGAGTTGCATTTGGCGGGACAATACTTTTAAAGCACTCTTACACCACTTTGACAGCCATGGAGGATCATGGGAACTGTAGTTTAAGGGTGCTCTGAATTGTAGGTCTCTATTATGGTGTCAGAGTTTACATGAATGGTGTGGATGTGACCTGATATTTTCGTCTCATGAAGAACTTTTTGTAAAAGAATTGGGAACCTTTTGGTTTTTGGCATTCCCTAAGGGTTGGTGCAGAGTTTAAGGTTCTTGGGCTGTTTCTAGGCAGGTGTTCCTTGTGGGATTGGTGCTCCTCATTGCAGCATCCATACACCAAAACGCCAGTCCGTATTTCCCCCCTTTTAATTTGGATTGGAAAGGTTCAGAAAAGCTCAGTCAAAATGATCGGGGGGTGGGGGGATAGAACAACTCTCCAACAAAGGTTGCAGCATTTTGGACTTTTTGGTTTAGAGAAACAGTGCGTTAAGAGTTGACAGAAGCTGACAAAATTATGCATAGCATGAAGAAAAAGGATAGACAAAGGTTTTTCTCAGTCTCTCCACGCTAGAACTTGTGGACATTCAGTGAAGCTAATGTTGGAAGATTCAGGACAGAGAAAAGAAAGCACTTTGTAAGGCACAGTGTGTATTTGTATGAGAGAAACAAAGGTAGGGATATATATTTTCTATATTAAAATGTGTAACATGTAACCAGGCACAAAATAGTTTAAAAGTTACTTGTATATAGTAATGGCAGGCCAAAAAAGAAAAGAAAAAAGACAGAACACCAGGTGCTACCGGTAGAAATAAGATTTACTCCAGGTCTGATGTATTTTGTAAAAAAACAAACCAAAAACCTTCCTCAGGAGCGCTGTAAATATACGAGTAACATAACACAGGAAATCGGCTAATGAGTACAAAATACTGTATAATAATGGGTTCCAGCTGATATATATGGTTTGATATTGGGTTTTTTGGTTACTTTTGAGCCTCACTAATGGGAATTTTTGGTATTTCTCAAATGAGTTGTTTCATTTCTATGTGATCTGCTTTCGACAAGGTTATGTTATACGTTTTCTTTACACACCTTCAATTCCTCCACTAACTTTTTATTTTTACAAGAGTTAGATTGAAAACTTTTGTCTGGCATATATTCAGTATGTGATTGTGTGAATGGAGGTCTCTTCAGGCGTTCAGCTGAACATGTGAATGCAAAACTGTGTAGGGGGTGTGTGCGCATGCATGCATGCCAGGTCTGACTCCAGTTTGGTTGTGCTTGCTCTCCCCTTGCTCAGCCACCGTGTTCTGCTTTGTAAGTCGCTTTGAGCTGCTTTTGTGGGGGAAAAAGTTAAGTAAATTTAATTGAAAATAATGTTTCATGGGGAAACACTGCATAGGGATTCGATTTGCATTTGCTCAAACGTGAGGAAAACTGTGTGGTCGAGAACTCTGATAATGGCACCTGAACACACATAAGTGTTACGTATTATATTTTGGACTTGCTATCCCATTTCTTATATGTATTGTTTGTATATTTATAGTGCCCTGAGGAAGGATTCCTCCCCCAAAACGCTTTGGGCCTGGAATAAATTTCTGGCACTTGGGATTCTTTCCTCTCTTACTGCCTGCTGTTGGCGCCATCCGGTCTTTGCGTGTAGCAAAATGGCAACCGCGAGGGCGTCCTTCCATTTTGGAGGAGTGGCGCAGGGAGGCCTCTGTATCTCATCGAGGGCCCAAAGGCGTCACTCTGTATACGAAGGGGGCCTGTCAAATTTGCAGCCGCTTTGCGGGGAGGCCGGCGTGCATCAGGAGCTTTAAAGTATTGCTGTGACTCCGCTGAAGAAAGGGTGGCGGCAGTGGAGGAGAAAGGGTGGGCTTGCAAAGCTGAGCGGACAAGACACTCTTTCGGGGTCACGTCAACAGGTGACATCATGCATTAGGAGGGTTGGGTTTGTCACATGGACACCTGTGGAGGTGACCCTGCCCAGTTATGTCGCATGAGGTAATATTGACATGGCTACAATTGCAGCCTTGAGAGACTCCTCCCTGTCATCCAATTTCCTCCTCGGAGCACTCCCTCCCCCTCCATATCCCACTTATGAATGGTGTAGTGTGCTCAGTGACTCCCCACAAATAAATTCACTTGTATATATATCACATTTTCTCTCTCTGCCCCACCTCCCCCCCAATGCAGATTGTGTTCTCTGAAGTCATGTGAGCTAATCCAGAGTCCTCATGCCTCCCCACCCCCCATAATCCCTTGCTGCTCTCTGCCCTTGAATGGGATACAATAGCTTTGGGTGGGAGTGGCCGTCTTGAGCAAATAGGCCGGTCAGGTGTGTTTGCTTTGGGTGGGGAGCTGGCAACCTTTGCTGAGGTGATTATGTTTGCATCAGAGGCTGTTGAAAACAAAGCCGGGAGGATGTTAAAGATCCATCGTATATAAAGTTTGTGCAACCTGTTTCTTTTTTTTCTTTTCCTGTCCAGGGGTGGGGAAAAGTAGTCTTCTACTTCGCTTTGCGGACAACACCTTCTCTGGTAAGTGCTGCCCTCCGTTCTCACTCATTAGCTAGCCGGTGTGGGACTCGGACCCAAGAGCGACCAGGGTTCAAATCCCCGCTCAGCTACGAAACTCACTGGGTCACCGTAGGCCAGTCACAGTCTCAGCCTAACCTACCTCGCAGGGTTCTTGGGGAGGAAGAGAACCACACAATGTTTGAAATTTGCCAGGCGCATTTTGCACCTGGCTATCGGCCACTTGCGACCAAGTGAAGTGCATGGCTAGGGATCCTTGGATATTGACTGTTTTCACACACCAGCAACACGTCCTGTAGAATTCTATCTGTTCTATTTTATCTGCACCATCAGAATGAATTTCAGGAGCCAAAACGTCGTATTGAAAAATATAACTTTTGAACTGTCTGGCCCCAAAATGGCAACTAGGCACTCCATTTTTGCGACTGTAACCCTGGTTTAAGCAGCCATTTGGCACCTAGCTTATAGATCCGAGTTTCTAACACTGGAGCCACATATGCCGCCTTGAGCGCTTTGAAAAAAAATGGGATAAATAAAGAGCCGTTCTCAACACAGAGATCAGGTAGGAGCCAAGACTGCTCATTATTTCAACCCCTGCCTCAGGTCTTATGAAAGGGAGAGCAGGGACAAGCCCATTGTCCCCACTGCCTCTTGCACGTTCCCATTCATGCTACCCTTCTCCATGTGTTGGGGGATTGAATGTCTGCAGAAGGCGCTACTAGAAAAGGCTCCCCATGTAATGTAGAACCCAGATCTTCTTGCAGTCTTAAACCATGCAGAGAGTCTACTTGGGTAGAGCAGAGTCCTCACTGTAGGTATTCAGATGAAACACTTGCCCAAAGCCACACTGTGAATCCGTGGCTAAAGGTGGGATTACCCCCTAGATCCAACCTGTATCTCATCCCAGTTTTATCCACTGTGATGACTGCAATGTCCTTTGGTGTTTCAGCCACCACAGCAAAGGGCCCTTTGACTCCAAGAATTATGAGTTGCCTGTTTTATGGTCACCTGTTTCTATCTCTGTGTTCTACATATTTTTATTTTCCTGTTATCCGTAGTTCCATATTGGGGGGTGGGGTGGGGGGTGATTTCCCACTGGAAAATTTCTAGTTTTGTTAAATCTCCCTGCCAGTATTTTTCTCCTCCTGTCCTCTGACCTCCTGCTCTAACTTTTCCCTTCCACGTGTCTCTCCCAGGCAGCTACATCACAACCATTGGGGTAGATTTCAAGATTCGGACGCTAGTGATAAATGGAGAGCGAGTGAAACTGCAGATCTGGGACACTGCTGGACAGGAACGGTTCCGAACCATCACTTCCACGTAAGCATGGCACAGATGTGGGGTATGGCTGGGTATTCTGGGGGCAGGATGGAGGGTGGAGGTTATTTTGCACTCTTTTTGAGTGATGTGGATTGGCTCTGATGCACATATGTGGGGAGCAAGCCGCTTTGAAGCTTAGTTAACAGGTGGGATATAAATCCACAGTGAAAAGATGTGGAAGGTTTAGGATTTCTGGTTTCAGAGCAAATAACCCTTTTTTCATGTTTTCTGGGAGAGGTGCAGGTTTATTCTAGGATAGGGAACCCATTTTATGGTCTCTCTTTCTCCTGTGACAGGTATTACCGTAACACGCATGGTGTCATCATCGTCTATGATGTGACGAACGCGGAGTCCTTTGTTAATGTCAAGCGTTGGCTGCATGAGATTGGGCAGAACTGTGACAGCGTCAGCAAGATATTGGGTGAGTGAATCAGAGTTGAAATCCTAGCTTCCCACATTCAGTCTTCTAGTGTTTAATGGACATGTGTTCACAGTACACTGAAACCTAGTTATCTAATCTGAAGGCCAAAAGATTTTCCCAAGATGCAATGCTCTTATTCGAGCCAGGTCAGGTGGAAGCATTAATGCCCCGATAAGTATGGCTTGTATTTTAACTTTGGGATGTGCATTATATACCAGTGGGTTTGGGGAACAGGAAACCTAAGGAGGTGTCCTCACATGCCGAGGTTTAGGCTAGAATCACACAGTCAGAATCTCATAGTGCATTCTGGTTAATCTAGGAGCAAATATGCACTTCTGAGCCATTGGTGGAAGTTCATTCTGGACTGCTGCGGCTTCATTTGTGGATGGGACAGGCTGTGGAGGTGATGATTTAACCCCCAGAAATTGCCTAACATTTTCTAAGCGCTGCACATATATTAAGAGGCAAGATGCTCTGCCCGCAGGCTCACCAGCAAATAGACATGATACAAAAGAGAAAGGAATGGAGATTAAAGCAAATGCTGGCGCAGCAAAGGATGGTCCGTCCGTCCCCCAGCATGCCATGATGTTATTTCTGGGAGGCAGCAGGGGTATAGCCTTCAAGCAGTCCTAAGTCACCTGGCTGGTGGAGCACTGTGTTCTTTCATGCAGGTAGAGGGGAAGCACTGCATCCTGTGTGCAGTTGCTTGGAGTGGGGTTCACTTAATGGGTAGCAGGGTCTTGGGCAGAGAATTCTCCCCCCCTCATCACCTCCTTCTTGATCCTTAAAAAAAAAACCACCTTAAGGTACCAGGGCTTGACCCGGGACTTTCCATGTGGGAAGCATGTGCTGTACAACTGAGCTAAGGTCACAGGCGGTTTTAATGCTTCTAGGGAAAGTTTTTCCTAACAACTTAAATTGGTGCAATAAATGGCTCCCTGATCTAACCTGACAATCTGGTTTCTGTTGAGTGGTTGTACTGCCTCGGCTTGGTAGCTTATGCGGCAACTTTCCTTTGAATACTCTGGTTTGGGAATTGGCCGTACTCTTTCTGTCTATACCGCTGGTACTCTTACAGTATTTCCTCCGGTAATAATGAAGGCTGTTGGATCCCTTTTTGTTGCGTTTGATTCCGCTTCTGATTCCTCCTCCTACTCCCTCTCCCCCAAATTGTCATCAGTGGGTAACAAATGTGAGGACCCATCACGGAAGCAAGTGGAGACAGCTGATGCCCGGCGGTTCAGTGAGCAAATGGGAGTCCGCCTCTTTGAAACCAGCGCCAAGGAAAACCTCAATGTGGAAGAGGTATTGGACTGGGGTGTGTGTGTGTGTGTGAGGGTGAATACAGGAAGAATGAAAACACACAGTACCTATAGAGCAGGGATGGGCAACCAATTTGGCCCCCCCAAACCACGCCCCCTTGCCCATCAGTGAGGTCAACTGATGGGTGAGAGGATAGGATTCAATCCTGCATTGGTTGTGAACAGGACTGCGTAGCCTAGTCGGCAGGATTTAATTTTCAGTCATCAGTGAATTAAATATCGGAACCTTAAATGGGAAGTGGGGGTGGGCAGAGATTTGAGAAGGCTTTTGCAAGCCTCTTCCTTTTTAAGTTCCTGATCTTGGGGACTTGAAAGAGAAGAGGGAGGTTTGCAAAACTCTTTGCTCCCCTTTCAGCTCCAGAGCTTGTTCCGATCTTAAGCGTGTGGGAGAAGAGGCTTGCAAAAGGGGTTTTGACTGGTGCGTGCCCCTGCTGCATGTCAGTCACGAGACACAATAATGTGATTGACAGGTAGCTGCTCTCTTAGCCACCCACCCACTTTATCCTGCAAGGCAGATCTTGATAAGGATTTGGTCTGTGGAGCCAAGAATGTCCCCCACTCCCTATTAGAGAAACGCCTCTGTGCCTAATTTGGGGTGGGGGTGCGCACGTTGATGGTAGGGAAAGGCAGGCTCATCACTCTGTATTTTTCCTCCGCTACAGATGTTCAATGCCATCACAGCCATGGTGCTCCGGACTAAACAGGAAAATCTGGCACGGCTCCAACAGCAGAATGAGGTTGTCAAAATCAACAAGCCCAAAAAGAAACCCTCCGTCAAGAAATGCTGCTGAAGGGACAGCCCCCGTGTTCTCCTTTTCCTCCCTGCCCCAAAATCCTGAGAATGACTGACTGGACTGTGGAAGGGCTGGGTGGGTGGGTAAAAATAGCTGCCGTTATGTGTGGTGGGGGAAGGGGGGGGCCTGGAATCCTGGCGGGAGGGCACGGGAGTCTGTGTGAATGAACGCCCACAGCACTGGAATGGCACTCCCCTCCCCACAGCCCTTGGAGAGGTTGAGTTGCTGGAATGGAAAAATCTATATACTGGCACTGAAATCCCTTCTTGTGTTGGGGATAGAGGCGCGGGGAACATTGAAGAGCATTAAAAACAAATCGTGCTGAAACAAACTGCATCAAGGTGATGAATAGGAGGATGAGGGGCATTCTCCCCTTCCAGAAAACAAAAATAACCTCTGCAGTGTTGCCTATAAACTCTCTTCTCATGTATTTTACTTCTCGTCTTCCTCTGCCCTCCATTCCCACCCTGTGTTGCCATGGCACAGTGCAGCTCAAGTATCCATTGTTGGGTCACTGTGATATGTGTGTGCGTTTGCGGGAGAAAGATGTGTATTTCTTTTTAAGGGGGGGGGGGGAGGACAACAGAGCTGTACCTGTGACTAATGAAGGGTAGGATGAAACTGGGGGAATCCAGTTCTGCAATTCATAATACTTCACCTAGCAATAGTGGGGATTGCCCCAATTTTCTTCTTGGTTTGCGTTTGCTAAGAAATGTGGACAGAATAATGTCCTGAGGTCTGGGTTAAAAACCAGGATGCAAACCTCTCCCACTTGGGTCTGGAATAGTTCATCTCTTCTTCATAACCCCCCTCCAGTCCCGGAGCAAATTGTCATGTATATTCATATTCAAAACAAGGTTGGGGTTTGAAAGGTCTCTTTGAAACCTCCCTGCCTTGTATTAGCAATTGGGGTACCATCCTGTCAGCCCAGCCTCCCTCCTGAAACTGAGGAACTAATCAGAAGGTGTGTACACGCCAAACTTGGAATATGAAGCACTGTCTGGATCTGGGAGGTGGGTCTCCACCCCGCAACTCCAAAATGGTGGGTACAACAGGGTTGAAATTGTATCTGCCCTCCCACCTCTGTCTTTAAATATGGGGACCTTCTGACTGTGCAATACGTCTGCTTCATGAATTATTTTATATACACAAAAATGAATTATGTACATAATTAAAACATCTTGTGTTAACCCACTGCTAATGGCATTAAACCTGTTAAGGAGACACCACTGTTCAATAAAGAAATTTAGATATGAAACCACCTCTTATTATTTTATTTCTCCAAAACATGGCTACCCATCCTTTGGTGCCAAGGGGGATTTTTGTTTGTTTGTCATATTGCCATCTGTTGATACCCTCTGGAATAACATCTTGTTTTCAGCTCTCTGGAAGTAAAAGGTCAAGACGCTGCTCCCGCAAGTAAAGAGAAAATGTTAGTTGATCTTCACACAAACACTTTTTTTTGGTAGGGTGGGATGGAAGTTAAAATATCAGCTCTCTGATAAGATAAAAAGGAGAACTTCAGAAAGCCCATTACGAAATTGCTTCTAAAAAGCAATATTAACATTTTAAGTCATAGCACCTTGAGACACCAGTTGCACTTTTTCCTAAGTACTGGCATCTTTCCTATTGAAATAGTTGGAGCTGTAGACATGGAAAAGAAAATAGCAATATGCACACACACCAGAAACAACCACATACGTTTTCACATCTAGTAGAGGGGAGAGGATCAGATTATTGCAGTCGGTTGAAAAATGATGGCTGTTCCTATGTTGCTGTAAAAACATTTGCAATCAAATGTGTTGATGCTGGATAATGATGTCATTTGTTGAAAGTCTGACAGGCCAACCGGAAAAAAAAAGTTTTGGCTTTAGACCAAGATGGGTGAAAGCTCATATTTCCATTTCCTCTTGTATTGCCCCTGCTTCTTGCTGAGGCTGTGCAGGAGAGCTGAGGGAAGATGGGATAGCCATCAATGTCCGGATACTGTGAAAGCCTGAGTTACCAGGAGGGCTCCAAAGGACCACTTCTGTACAAGGATTCCTGTAAGAATGAGGGAGGATGCTAGTTACTGATGCAAATGATTTTGCTTTCCAGTGTTCCTCTTTTCTTCCCAAGTCTTGTGCTATACTTACAGAGAAAGAAATACCTCTTCAGGCACAAGGCTGACTCCTCCAACGGGCTCTTGTAGGAAGGAAGGATGTGCCAGTATGGGGCAATCTGCCATAATGAATTCCCCATCCACAAGTACACTGTTGTGCTCATCCTCATCTGAACTAACTTCTTCGCTTGCTCCATCTTGGGACAGCCTAAGAGAGAGAAAATCTCACACAATGATGCCTTGTTATTCTGCTTCCCTGACTGCCCCCCTGACAAAGCAGTGGTCCCCAGTACCTCTGCTGCAGTTCTTTCAGGCGTGCATATGCCTCCTGCCACTTGGGATCTTCATCGTAGAGAGGGAAACCGTTGGAGCTGTAGACATGGTCATTGTCCAGGCTAAGAGAGTTGAAGCGGGCAGCCATCTTGTCCTCTGAGAGGAAGTGTTTGGAACTGGGTTCCCTGTTGAGGCACAGAGAGCAATGGCAAGGAGTCCAGGGTCCAGTGACACCAATCCTGTCCTGTACCAAGTCATGCCAAGCTCGCTTTCCCCACTCTGCCCTTCAGCATGGCCCATCATGCACTGCAGCACATTAAGGCAAACGGGAGTGCTTTCAAAATTCATTTGACATTTTTACTGTCAGATACAAAAACCACACACTTACTTAAATGAAAATTGCGTGTTCAATAGTTTATTCATTGTTCTCAGAAATCTACAATGGAATATATTTAATCAGCAAAAAAAAAAAAAAAAAAACCTCTTAAGAAAACATGCAATTGCAACCTGTATATGGAAGAAGTGGAATATGAAGATGGAAGTTTCTAGCCCCAATCACTTCATGCACCATAGCTCCTCATCTTATGTCACACTTACTGATCTCTATGCTCCAGATGGCGTTTGAAAGCGAAGGATGTTGACCGGCACCTAAAACAAAAAGCTACAGTTGTACTCGAGACCCAAAGATCTCCCCACGCTAGTTGCTCTTCTCCCACTGGCCTACTCTTTTACCATAATTATAAAAGCTGTGCTTCTTCCTCTTCGCAGACCCCAAAGTCCATGGGTTTGCAGGGCCCCTCCTTCCTTCCCCACAGCACTGAATTATGTTTTTTCTCTTCTCCCCACGCACACCCACCCAGGGCCGAAGCTAGGGGGTGGTGAGGTGGGGCTCCGCCAGGGGCGCAGGCAAGGAGGAGGCCCAAAATTGGCTAAAAAATATGTACATAAATATGTCTAAATAAAAATATCGATTATTGCCTCATAAGAAAAGGTTTTAAATACAAGTGTGAATTGAATGGGGGGGTTGGAGGAGAGGTGGAAAGAAGAGCTAATTTGTCCATGGCTAGGGGGCGCGGTTCTGCCAGGGGCGCAAGATCACCTAGCTACGGCTCTGCACCCACCCCATGATCTTTAAAGCCCTTTACAGAATCAGAATGCTTGAAGGACTGCGTACTTCTATATATACCTTAAGATCTTTAGCCAAGAATCTTCTACAAGTGTACCTGCCATCTGAGACAAGGTATGAAACAGCGGGAGTGAAATACCACCCCCAGAGAGGCTTGCCTAGTGCCTACTTTGTTATTTTGATGGCAAGTAAATACATTTTAAATGCTTTACACTGCTGAGTTTTACTGTCTTGTTAGTTATTTTACCTAAATTGTTTGTGAACTGTATTGTAAGTGCCTTCAGAATATATAAATTCCTGTAATCAATTAAGTAAGTTCCTTGCAAGTTTATTACTGTAGCCCACTGTCTGCCCTTTTGCCTCTTTCCTCCAGAACTAAGCTTCAAAATAAAAAGCCCAACAAAATGGCCTCCATTTTCCTTCCCTGGCATGTTTTCGAAAGCTTCCAACAGGTCGGTCACCTTTTTGCCTGTGAATAAATGCCAGAGAGGTGGGTGCTATCAAAATCCACTTTTATCTCCCTCAACCCATCCTCAAAATGTATCCTTTCCTCTTCACCCAAGCAAAAAGCCTCATTGTGCACGTGCTTACCGGGGCTGCTGTATTTTATTGAAGTTCACCAAGCCCTGGCTTTGCCTTATCCATGGCATTCTGCGTGCTGTGTGCCGCTGCCTGCCGGAGGGCATGGTGGGGCTCCAACCCCTGCTCCCAGCCAAGAAGGAGCAGCATGTGGGTGGGCTGGATGGAATTGTTGGCAATTGCTGGCCAGTTGTCTGATCCATCTGTGAGGTAAAACATGAAAGGGGTTAAACTGAGGCTCTCCTCTGTAGCGCTAATACTGCTCTGAAACACTTGTTAGTGCAAGGGAGCTGTTCAATCACACTAACCTGTGAAAAAGCTGTCCATTTTAAAGATTGTTCTGGAGCCTTCAGCCCGATGCAAAGTGGAGCTCGTATATTGATGGAAGAGGGTCGTTGTGTGTTAGAAAGGATTTGAGAGAGTATCCTAGGGTTTATACTTGGTCCATGCAGAACACTGACCAGGCCTGAAGAGCCTTCCCATTACCCTGTGTATGACTGAGCATAGCCAATGATCCTCTGAAGCTGTGCACTTTAGGGGGCAATTGATACGAGCAAGGAAGCTGGTCTCACGTGATCTTTTTATTAAGTGGGCCCTTTGCGTACTGTTAAATCCTATTTGTTCCTATTTTATCTGTAAGCCACCTCGAGTTTTCGCCAGGGAAAAGGGGTGGTGCATAAATAAATAAATAAATTCATTTGAAAAGCCACTGCATTAGGTGTTGCATCTGTTGTCTTCAGGCGCTTTTCAAGCTGCTCATTTTGAGATGTAAGGCTGAATCCCACATACAAAGCTCCAAGGCCTTATCAGAGGGTTTTCTGCAGACGCTCTTTAGGTTTCCAACACCTTAATCAGGCAAAGCGTTTCCATCAGTTAACGGTGGTCTTTATATTGGATAACTCTTGGAAGTGGTGCATAAATCTAGAATGCAGTGTGTCTGTTCAAAATAATACCTGATGAAAGGTTACCAGATGTCTCCGTTTCCCGGGGACAGTCCCTGGATTTACACATTAGTCCCCTGACAAATTCCATCTATTTAGTAGGAAGTTGAAAAGTGTCCCCGGATTCATTGAAAAAAATCTGGTAACCTTAACCTGATGGTTGTGTAAGATTCAGCTCTACCATCCTTAAAAGTGTTACGTGTGTTTTTGATTTTGAGGTTGCTAATGTGTTAGTGATAACTCTGCAACTGCCCCTTTTTGTCCTAAAGGCTCATGATATAAAAAGGACAGCAGGTCGCTCTCCCGTGATCCTTAAAGTCACTTCAGGATAAAGGAAGTTTGCCTTGACCCGACTAGCGCTTGGCTCTCCCTGCCAAGGTTTGGGAATCCCAGCAGCCTTTGCGCTCACAGGCAGCCATTTAAAGGCGCTCCCATGATGCCTTGCTACAGGGCTAACCGAAATAACGGAATCCCAAAATGCTTTGCGCTCGCGGAGCCTTGCCACAACCTGGTGGGCGTGTCCACTCCACAGGAAAGGGCGTGGTTATATTCAAGGTGGGGCTGGGCGCCCCCTGATGCTCTGAGGCACGTGCGGCTGCCGCTGTGCGGTGGAAGGAACGTGACGCCAATAACGGTCGGTGCAGACAGGCACGCGCGAGGGGGGGGGCGGGAGGCGGGTTAGAATGCGGGCCTGGAGATAGCGTCTGCGCATGCGCCGTCAATATAGCGGCAGGGGATTTTAAAATATATACCTCTTACCGTTCGGAAGTATGTTCCTCACGCTGCTCTTCACAACGGCGACGCTTCTACAGCAGCCTGGGGAACCAGCAGGGTGTAAACCAGCGACCAAATTTCGTTTTCACGTGACGAGCGAGGAGGGGGGAACCCTCCGATACCAGCGCGAAGTGTGCCGGGAAACGTAGTTCCTTTTTGCACTCGGTCCATGTTGCTTTGACCGCGGAGCCTTCGAATCCCGTCGTGCCTTGCGCTTTCTCGTCGCTCCGGCTCTTAATCATAGAGACGAGACAAAGTCTCAAGGGCTAGTGCGCCCCCCCTAGTGTCCGACTTTGGCATTGGCGGCGTTAAGCGAAGGATAAAGGAAAGCGCGTCGCCCCTGCACCGCCGGTGAATGAATGGAGCGCGGGCGCGTCTGGCTCCCATTGACCGGGCCTGGTTTGGATGAGCAATTTAATATCGCGGTCGTTTGCGTGCTTACTCAGGAGTAAGTCCCACCGTGTTCAATGGGCTTACTCCCCGGACAGTGTGCATAGAGTGTGCGCTTTGCCTGGACTAACGTTCGCTGCAATGCGGCTCCTCTTTTTGCTCCGCTCTCAGCGCTCAGCATTATCAAGTGGTTTTTTTATTTTATTTTAAAGGGAACTCTCCATTTCTGTTAAGCTGCTCTTCTTATAAAATCAAACTCAAGGTAGCTTGATAGAAAAAAACATATAAAGCTACAGGGAACCAGACAGAGGGCCTTCTCGGTAGTGGCGCCCGCCCTGTGGAACGCCCTCCCAGCAGAGGTTAAAAGGATTAACAACTGCACGACATTTAGAAAACACCTGAAGGCAGCCCTGTTCAGGGAAGTTTTTAATCTGTGATGTGTTAATGTATTTTAATGTTTGCTGGAAGCTGCCCAGAGTGGCTGGGGAGACCCAGCCAGATGGGCGGGGTACAAATAATAAATTATTATTATTATTATTATTTTATTATTTATTATAAGTATCACAGCAAAATTAAAACTCAAAACCAAAGCAGCTTACCATCAAAATGTAAATCGTGACCAAATTAAACAAGCAGTAGCAAAACAAAAGCGTTATGTTGACCCATGGGGCATTTTAAAAACTCACTTTAGATGCAGTGTTTACATCTCCTTTTGCTGAGGGAGCCAGATGATTTGCAGCGTGTATTGTGGGGGTAGGGAACTGGTGGCCCTGCTGATATTTCTGGACCACAACTCCCATCACCCCAATCATTGGCCACACTCACTGGAGCTGATGGGAGCTGGAATCCTCCCCCCCCAAACATCTGGTGGGCCACAGGTTCCCTACTCCTGATGTACCCTATTTTGCCTTGCTGGAAACCCCACATGCTTTGGGAACATTTGTCACACCCCTGTGTGAGGCTCATTGGACATGGGGCGCATGTAACATGGCAGCCTGTTCTGTGGTTCCATGCACTGCACTGGGATGCTGGTGAGACCAGTGTGTCATACTGGGGAGATCTTACTCACATCCTACCTATTGACACCCAAGGCCAGGCTGCCTAGATCTACACTTTGGTATATTGCAGGAATTAGCAGAATTGGGCTGTACAAAAAATTGAGCTTGGTCAAGCTCCACAGCAGGTAAATCATCTACATGGGTGGGATTTTGTTTTGCCAAGGACGGAATCTGCTTATACTGTAGTGCAATCAGGGCTTGGGGTGGGGACATGCCTGGGCAAATAAAGCAATATTTCTTAGGAAAGCAAAAACCAGCATCCATCCTGGCAGCACTTGCTGCCTTGACTTCTGCTTGTTCCTCTTGCCAGATGGATATTCAGCGATCTCTGGAACTCTTGCACATGACTGTCTACTCCCAGAGCGTCTCACCATGTGGCAAGTACTTGGCAGCCGGGAACAACTATGGAGAGATTGCCATCTTCAGGTAATTGGGCACCTCTTAACACAGACTGTGCTCTATTGGGGGAAGGGGGGAAGTATCTGCATTTTCTCACAACTCCGTGTTTCTTCCTCTCCAGCCTTTCTGCAGCACTGAGTTCAGAGGCCAAGGAGGAGAGCAAGAAGCCGGTGGTGTCCTTCGTAGGTAAGTGAAAAACACAGCCTCTACTGAAATTGTTTTTGAGGTGCTTTTATCGTTTTATTGCCTGTTGCTGCTGCCCTGGGCTCCTTCGGGAAAGCTAACGGGATATAAACAAACAACAACAACTGCAAGGAGTCCAGGAACTCCCGAGATGCATTGAGCGTTCATTCCCATGCCAACCTGCTTGTTTATTATGGTTGGCCATTTGTGGCAATGCCAGGAGCTCCCATAAAGCAGATCCCCAGGCCCGGCGTCAGCATGCAGCATTGGCTGGGCCCCAGGAGAGCCTGCTGTGGCTAATGCTGGCATCACTTAATTAATAAATAAATTAAAGACCTCGCCCTGAGATTAGAAGCACTGGGCTGGGTGGCTCCACCCTCCACCTTCACTGAGTGGAGCAGTGGGGCGAGTGGTCATCGTGGCCTCTCCCTGTCGTAGTCCTGCCCCTGCTGATTGGTAAGCTAACCAAGGGAGGGGGCTCTTCCAGGACTTTCCTTTTCCTAAGGCCCCCTTGAATCTGGCCATGGGCTTGCAAGTCCTCTGCAAATGAGATGGAAATAAAATGTCTTCCTGGCAAAGTTAAACTCTGAAACTTCAGGGTGGCAAGCCCGGGGTTCCCCAGAATGCACTTCACCACTGCCATGCCCAAATCCATCCATTTCAGGTGCTTCTTCTTCCCACAGCTCACGAAGGTCCCGTCTATGCCCTGGTTTCCACAGACCGGCAGCTGCTCAGTGCTGGCAATGGGGAAGTCAAGGCCTGGAACTGGAGTGAGATTGTGAAGAAGGTACGGGTGGTTGGCTCATCGGTTCCCCTCCCACGTTTCTCCCGACTTCCTTTTGACTGTGTTCCTCTTAACCTTCTTCTTCCTTCTGCCGCAGGGTTGCAAAGAAGCCTGGAGCAGGAGGCCGCCTTATGGGTATAACTTTGATTTCCCCCTTTCACTATTGCCACCTTTTCTTCCTCTTTGCGCATGTACAGATGGGCAAAAATTCTCTCTTTGCTTTTCTGCTCAGGAGCAGCTTGGAGGTGCCAGAAATCAACAGCCTTCAGCTGAACCTCAAGGTACAGGCGCAGCGCAATATGGGGAGGGTTTGGCATGGTTCACTCATCTGCCTCGGCCTCATTCTTGCCGTTTCTCCCCCTTCCTCCTTCAGGATAATAGTCTTCTAATGGCTGGGGGAGACTGTTCGATTCACATGATGGATCTGGAATCTGGCACCTTTACAGTGAGTCCTGCTTCTAGCATCATGGGGCTGATGAAATGTGGGGAGAGAGGAGGTTTTTTTTAAAAGGCAGCTCTTTCTCATCTCCTACAGGGGCTTCTCATTAGAGTATCCCCAAATTGTTATTATAAACTGGAAATAAATCATCTGTTAAGTTCTCAATTTTGTCAGTCAATTTCCAGACTCCCAAGACTTTTCCCCTTGCCTATGGTTACTGAAAACTTAATAGCTTTTCAGGATTCTGTGTTGTTCTGCCACAGCAATAGAGTATCATAATACAATTTCTCAGTTATTCTGTAGCATATCTCTGCAACCTCCAGAAAGTGTCCTACCTCCATCCATTGCAAGTCATACTCTGTTTCATCTCTCTCTGTCACAGCATGAATATCAAGGCCACACCGATTATATCCACTGCCTGGCCCTTCGAGACCAGCTCAGAGAGTGCCTGTCAGGGAGTGAGGATGGCACCGTGCGCCTTTGGGGTGAGGATCTGCAGCCCCTTTGCTGCCTGCTGTTTCTCTTCCTTCTGTACCTCCCTCAGACACCAGATACCTGCATTTGTTTCTCTGAGAGATTGTCTCCCCATATAATCCCCGCCCCATGCTTTAAAATCAGTTGGGCAGATCCTGCTGCATGCCCCATCTCCAAAGGAAGCCAAATCTGAACCTTGTCAGGGTGATGACCCCGCAGTCATGGAACAGGCTACTTAATTACTTATGTAATCACTAGTGTGACTAGCCCAAGGAGCGGAGACGCAAACCCGGTTCACCAGATTACGAGTCTATCACTCCTAACCACTACATCATACTGTCTCTCATGACTGTTAAAAGCGATATCATACTGCTCTAAATGTATGCTGTGGATGTAACCATCTTTGGGCATCAATCTGTGCCTTTTAAACTTCTGTTCTCTGTTATATGGCTAATGGTCGTAAGGTTTGTTTTAACTCTTCTTGGATTATATGTTAGATTCCATGTTTGTTTGCTCTTAGAAGTTTTTTGAAAAGCAGGGTGGGTGTCACTTATTTAAAGCTGATTCAGAGAGTATCTTCAGAATGTTTTGGGCGAGCCAATGCTACAGGGATCCCACTGCTCCATTTTCTTCCAATCTCTTTAGATGATCAGTTGCTGACACACACCCTTTGGCTTGTGTTCTAGGACTGGGATGGTGTATATGCAACATAGGAAGCTGCCTTATACTGAGGCCTGTAGCTACATGTTGTCTATAGTTAATGGCAGTTGCTTTCTGGGGTTTCAGGTGGGGTCCCTCCCATCCCTTACTGGAGATGCTGAGGATTGATCCTGGGTCTTTTTGAATGCAAACAGATGATCTGCCCCTGAGCTACAGTTGACTAGACAAACCATGGATCCCCCACCCACCCCTTTTCTCTCTCTCTCTCTTTGCAGATTTACGTACTGGAGGTCAAGTTCAATCAATTGAAGTACATAAATATGAGGTGATGTAATAATAATCATCAACACCTTTATTTTTAATATAAGAAGGCATCAAACAATAATCATAAAGGAAAACAAAACAATAAAAAATTAGCCAGTTATATTAAAGCAAAATTAAGTATATGACTGGATATTTTCCTGAGGTTTGTCATTCCAAAACATCATAAATAAACTCTGTTGTTCCATAGATTAGGTTGACTGTTGTTATTTATGCATTCTCCTGCAATATGTCAGTTTAGATAATGGAGCTATTATATTCCATGTTTTATGAAACCACTCAGATAAATAGTGGTCTAATTGACCACTATACTGATCTTGGCAGCAATGAGAAAGATTAATAGCCCATTTCCAAATCACCACCCAGGATTAAACCCTTTTAGATAACCTTATGAGGTATTGCAGTTTTATCCCATTTCCCTCTGCCCCAGGGAACGCAGTGCCTTCCTCTCCCTCCCCGTTCTTCCATTCTCCATCTATCCAGAACATATTTATAAAATTTACGAAGTAGAGGAAAACATGCAAACTAAGCTGCTGTTATTAGCAGAGTGTTTGCAACTCCTCAAAACAGCAATCCCTAATAAAAACTAGGAACCTATATTAACAGTAGACAACCTCACACTTGCGATCTCATAGTTTAGCGAAGAGAAACCTTTGAGGAAATGGCGCCCTTACTCATTTCCGATAAGCAGTGTGCCCAGCTTCACCACTTAACCATTGCTTCCTTCAGCCACCTTCCCCTAATGCTCCCCTCAACTCCCATAGGAATGCAATAGGCCGCAGAACGGGAAGTGGATCCGTTGCCTGGCAACCGAGTCCGACTGGATGGTGAGTTCATTGACTCTTGGCTGCAGAAAGAGAGCAGCTTAAATATCCCAAGATGTATTGAGCTGGGGTGCAGCAGTCTAGGAGGGAGGGAGGAGGTTGTTCCCTGAGCCTTGCGGTTCTCGGATGTCGCATGGGATGTCCAGAGACGTTGGCTTCCCCTTTCTTTGGAGCTCCCTGTTCTGCCCATATTTTCTGAAACTGGCGTTGGAAGCAAGGGGGGGCTGCTGACATTTGCAATGGACAAGTGTTTGGTGCATTGGGTGGGCAAAAGGGCTCAGGTTGTGGGTTCCCTAAGGCAGCAGTCTTTCACTTTTTCAGATCCGGGACGCCCCTTTAACATGAATTTGAGGGACCCGTTTCTTAATGTTTCCCTTGGGTTTGCATGGTGGCTGCATCCTGCTGTTGTGACTCACCCTAGACCAGGCCCTGGCCCTAGTATGGAGGGCTCTGACTTGCTGGTTTAAGATCCCTCCCCTCAGGTGTCCAACCCTTTTCCTGTTTCTCCTTCCACAGGTGTGTGGTGGAGGCCCAGCGCTCACTCTGTGGCACCTGCGGTCCGTTACACCTACCACGATATTTCCTGTGCCCCAGTGTCAGCAACAAGTCATGTTCTACCAGGACTTGGTGAGTCATCCCCCCTGGGGGCTGGGGGACACATGGTCTCCCATCTTGCTGGCTTCCTCATTCCCTTGATTCCTGCATTTCTTCCCTCTGCTCCTTTGTTGTTACTCCTTCATCCAACCAGTCTTCTTTCCCCTTCCTTTGATCTTCCCTTTTGCGCTCGATTTTATTCTATTTTTTATCAAATTGGTTTCATTGCCACCCACCCTTTCGCTCAACACCCTCTTTCCCCGCCCTGATTATCTGTCTTCCGCAGATTCTCTCGGCTGGCCACAGCCCCACCATTAACCATTTACAGATCAGCGGGGAAGTGAAGGCCCAAATCCCTTGCATCCCACGTTGCATCCACTCTCTTTCCATCAATGAACACTCGCCAGAGCACAAGGTAAGCTCCTGGGAGGCAGGAGGGTGTCTGGCCTGCAAAGTGAGGCGGCTGGAATTCTGCTTGGAAGGGGCAGGGCTTAGCTTTGGCAGGTAGGACTGTGGACGTGGGGGAGGGGGCTGAAATAAGAATGTGCCAAGCTTCCAAGGAGCAAGGGGGGCTTGGTGAATGAGAGGCGGGTTGTCACTTGGGGTTGGACCTGCAGAAGTAGTGGATTTGGGCTTCGGTTTGTAGAAACCCAGAGGTCTGGACAGCCTGATGGTGAGTTTGTGGGACCCTCGCCCCCGGCAAATGAAAACAACTATATCCCATCTTTTAGCCCAGGGGTCAGCAACCTTTTTCAGCCATGGGCTGGTCCACCGTCCCTCAGACCATGTGGTGGGCCAGACTATATTTTTTTGGGGGGGGGGGAATGAATGAATTCCTATGCCCCACAAATAACCCAAAGGTGCATCCTACATAATAAAGTGGCTGTGTCCCTGCGTCCAACTTTCCGTGTGTCACGGAAGTGCGCTACTGCGCATGTCACACAGGGACGCAGGGATTGGACAGCTCTACTGTCCCCCCCCAACAAGGACGCAGGCATTGGAGCGGCCGGAGAGGGGGGGCGTGTCCGGAAGGCAGCGGCGGCGCACGCGCGGTGTCACTTGGGGCAGCGCCGCCACCTTGCACGGAGCCTCCTCCACCTCCTCCGGCCGCCGCCGCCACGCTCCTTCTCTCCCCCCGGCCCGCGCCGATCACGCGAGCCCCCGGCTTCACCCGAGGCCTACCCGCCCGAAGCCGGGGCCGCGGGGCCTCCTGAACCGGGCGGCCAAGAGGAGCGCAGCCTGGCCGCCCTGAGGTTTCTGCTGGGCGGGGGGGGCGGCGGGGCCGGAGAGCGGGGCGCGGAGGGTGCGCCCGGCGGAAGCTACCATGGCCTCCTTCGCCTCCTTGCGACACGGGATGAGGGAGAGAGAGAGGCGGCCGGCGGGCTCGAGGGGAAGGAGGGCGGCGGGGTTAAAAAGCAAAAGGAGGGTGGCCGCCGCTCCCCCCATATAATTTCTAGCGCCCGTTATTGTAACGGGCTTAATTTACTAGTTTTAAATAAAAGGACACATTCTACTCATGTAAAAACACCAGGCAGGCCCCACAAACAACCCAAAGATGCATTTTAAATAAAAGGACACATTCTACTCATGTAAAAACACGCTGGTTGCCAGACCATCCACGGCCGGATTGAGAAGGTGATTGGGCCACATCCGGCCCACGGGGCCTTAGGTTGCTTACCTGTTTTAGCCCTATAAAGTGGAACTCTCTCAAGGCAGCCGACAAACCAAATTTAAAACACAGCTATGAGTAAACGGCAAATTTTCTTGGGGAAAGTATGTAAAAAACAAACAAACCTGAAGCGATATCCGTGGCACAGAAACCAAAACCACACTGGAGAACCAGACAATAATAAGGGGGTGGGCCATAGGCCCATTGAACCAAAGAGGTTGAACAGAGGTGTTGAAATAGCAACAGAAAGGGAGCCATATGTGCTCCTTAAGAGAGGGAGTTCTCCAGTCTGGGTGCAACAACCAAGAAGGCCCTGCCCTGCATACTCGCCAGTTCTGCGTTCCTCGGCCTCCCATCAGATCTGACTGGGGGTAGGCAGAGGCATGTGGGAGAAGATGGTCTTTTACTAGGACTGGGGTGGGGGGTGGGATCCTTTTGCAATCCAGGGGTCCCTTCTAAGCAACATTCGGAGGGTCATATGCAGGGGCAGGACTAGAGACTAAAAGTTGGGGTGGGGGGCCAGGAATGTAAATGTTACCTTAGTACCCTAGGCTAGTTCCTACATGCACTCACACTCCCCTCCAGGCAAACGAGGCATTGCCAGAGTTCAAGGACGCATCCCAGCCAGGCAATAAAATAAAATAAATCACTCAAGGAAGGGTGCAAAGCAGGACCACTGAGGGCCTGGGAAGAAGGTGTGTGGCTGGAGAAGGAATGCTGCCTGGGGAGAATCCCAAGGAACAGAGACCTGGAGGACTGGATGTGGTCCCTGGCCCTGAGGTTCCCCAGCCCTGGGCTTGAGTACTTGCTGTTTTCTGATGGGCAGAACAATGGTTTTGTTTCCATGGCTGGTGGTGGTAGAGAGCAAAGCAAGAGAGAAGGGGTGGGCAAGGTTAGAAGCAGAGCGGGTGGGGTAGTGGGTGGGCCTTCTGCTGCCCCACACCCGATAAACCTCTCTTCCCTTCCTCTTCGCCATCAGGTGCTGACAGCTGCCGGAAGCAGCCACCGCATTGACGTCTTCACCAACTTTGGTTACCGGGCCTTTTCCCTCACCTTCTCTTAAGGATGATTCCGTTTCCATAAACTGGTGCTGTTCAAGGAGTGCCTGGGCGGGACAGGCAGCCCCACTCGACAAGCTGCTACGTTCAGGGATGAGTGAGCCACAGCTAGCTGGACTGTCGGTTGGGAAAAGGAGGCTCTTCACTAAGGAAAAAGAAACCCCTGGACCTGCTTGGGAATGAACTTCATGGGTATTTAAGTTGTGGTAAAAAATGAAAGGAATTGGGAACTGTGTTTATTGTAACTAGCAATCCCCGATTCCACAGTCAGGATAAACCTTACATCACAGGCAAGAAGCTGTTAAATCTATTTCGAGTTAAGTGCATTAAAACAATTTTTTTTAGAGACTGAAATATGGATGCCCTCGGAATGTTTGTTGTTATGTCTTTGTCCTATCCTTCCTTTGAGGAAGCATACGGAGTTCCCTTCTTGTTCTCTCAAAAATCTTGTGTAAGGTAGGTGAATCCAAGAGGCGATGGCTGACACAATATTCAGCTTTATGGCAGAACTTGAACTTGGGTCTCTCCAGTCCAGCACTCAAGCCTGGGGGACAGGGACTCGAGGGCCGTCTAGTAAGGTGGACTACAACTCCCATCATCCCTGACCATTGGCAGTGCTGGCCTGGAGTGCTGGAAGTTTTAGTCCCACAGTATATGGAGGGCTATAGGTTCCTCATCCTGGCAAGCCATCACACCGCAGTGACTCATATGGAGCAGGTGGGCCAGAATGTCAAGGAGCAGTTCAGATGTCCTCCCTGTTTGACACACCTCTGTGATCTTTCGTCTGACTGTGCTATTCAGTTTTTCAACTCTTTGGTCATGAGGTCTGGAATTGTGGGGAAGCTATGGCAGAATGGCCAGTTCCATGCTGCGTGGAACAACCCTTTTCTGGATTTCTAGTCCTTCACACGGGACTACGGCCTTTACGCTTCGGATATTTCCACCTCCTCATACATGTGCTCGTCCTGCATCCTCTTCAGCTCCTTCAGATCTTCCTGGTGACTTTCTTTAAACTCCCGGAGAGCCGCCATCTTCTCCTCAAACTCTCCACCGGCACAGTGGTCCTGCCGTTCGTGATCCGGCAGAAGGTATCCCACGGGGTCGGCCAGCATCACTTCGACCTCACGGCACAGGACCTCCAAGGCCAAGGGGCCATAGGTGGAGCTGCTGGATTTGTAGCGCCTGCTGAAGAGGTTGACGGGCTGCAGGAAGTAGTGCGGGAGGTTTCTCTTGGCGAGGGTGTGGCGTAGGAGCCTCAGGAGGGCTTCCAGGGAGGACAGTAGAGTCTCCCACTGTTCCTTCTGCGGGTAGATTTCACAGCACCACAGCAAAATGGTCTGCAAGAGGAAGAGAGGAGGGAAATGTTAGGTCTTTGTGGCTCTTAGAGGTTCAACAGCATGGGCAGTTCTGGTGTGCTTCAATGTTAAGATGACAGGAGGTTGGGAAAAAGGAATGTGGAGGGCATATTGCTGACTCCTGGGCTAAGTTTCCCTCCATTTTGAGTAGAAGCAAATATAAGGGCCTTGATATCAGGTTCCAAGTGTGTGATAGAGGCCCCTGGGGGGATGGTAAACACTGGCCTGGCGATAGATAGCACTGCTTGCATTTCAGGTATTTTACCTCACCGGTCGGTGCAGCATTTAATTAGGAGGTTCACCTTGAGATGGTAGGAAGTCAAGATTTTGCCGTACTCTGGCGTCCATTTTGTCACGTTGACAAACTTAAGCAGTCTCAAAGCTGCTGCCCTCTGCCCGCCATCAGCATCAACATCCTCAAGAATCACAGTCTCGGCATGGCTGAAAGAGAGCCTGGGCCCAGGCCGAGATTGGCTCCATTAGAACACAGTGTTTATGGAAAAGCAAACAGTTTCTTAGTTGGATGAACTCTTCTTAATAACCATTAGCTCCTATTGTTACTGCAGGAGGCAGAAATGAGATGGTATTAAAAAGAAAGGTTTGTATTAAAAAGAAAGGTTTGATATTTCAG
This sequence comes from Darevskia mixta, assembly GCA_034641385.1. Lineage (NCBI taxonomy): Eukaryota > Metazoa > Chordata > Lepidosauria > Squamata > Lacertidae > Darevskia > Darevskia mixta. Next base: position 46,820 of record JAWWNH010000250.1, read on the forward strand.
TGGAAGCTTAACATATCTTGCCTTAAGATAAAGGGCCTATTTTTTTGTGGGGGTGAACCCCTTTTATTAAACTTCAGAAATAAAAATTGAGCGAAAAGGTCAACTTTTGACTACTGAAATAGTTGCCCGTTTCTGAATGCATGCCTTGCAAGCGCTGCTTTTCCACCAGAGGGTAACTATTCCTTTGCTCCTTCTCGGCTGCTAAGTTTGTTTACTTTTTTTTTACCTCCAAAATCCTCCCTTGGCTATCAGCTCTGTCCAACTTCCTGAACGACGGCTGCTTTCCGGAGAAAGCTTTTCTTTTCGTTGGCCAGGTCTCCATCCCACCAGTCGGAAAGGTGGGTGAGGTCTTCTCTCAGCCACTGGTTGGAGAGCTTGAAGGCTCCCTGGATGGCAGGGACCAGCTTCACTGGGACAGTTTCCGTCCCTTCAAGGAAAACCAACTGGATGGCAGGACTCTCCAAATTCAGGGCCTCCAGTGTGATGTTCTCTGCATAGGGCACAGACAAAGCACGATTGCCCCCAGGAATTAAGAAGAAGGAACAATAAGGTTATTTAATACATTTTTCATTTCTTCAATGCCTTTCTTGAGGGTTGTGGGAATACCTACAAGCAGTGTGCAGCCTATAAATCTTAACGGTAAAACAGTCATGGCATTACAACAGTGTAATAGAAACACAGGCAAACATAAATAATAGCAGCAAGGCAGTCCTGTTACTCTCCCAAGAATCTAAAAGGCTAGGTGATCAGAAATATTTTAATTTAAGTATAATTTAAGTATAAAGTCTGTCCCTTATACAGAAGGATAGGTGGCAGATCTGCAATCTGGTTACCTGCCTCCACTCCAGAAGAGGTCATATTCTGTCCGCAGAGCTCTTCCAATGCAATTTTAAAATATATTCATATCTGACCGGTTAATTATTGAAGGAAGGTGTTGGCAAGGACAGTACTCACTCTGGTGTTTTTACATTTGAGGTAAGCGGCAATAAACATACGTCTCAAAAAATAGACTCACGTCTCATCCAGTTGTCTATCTTGGGTACGCGGGAGCGGAAGAGTCTTTGCCGGAAAACAGGATCTAATGGTCAAGGGAAAATTCAAGGAATGCTGCTAAGTTCAATTATATATTTGGAAATAAGGCCAAATCCACACATGCACCCCGCAAGTGGCTTCTCCCAATGGGAAAATAATTTCTACATTATTTTTGGACTTACCATTTTGCCGGGGATGGGTGTACTCTGGGAAGGCGGGAAAGAAAAGTTCGAGAAAATGAGTTAATGGAGAATTGTGAATGGCCTGAAATTCAGGCTCCCAAACCCCTACTCCATTGTTTCCTTAAAAGGATTGTTCTGCTTTTAATTACATGACAAGTGGAAATTCATTTCAACGGGTGCAGCTTTTCTCAGCGTGGTGATATGGATATTAAGCCTGTTGAATTTCCTCCTGTTGCATAAATAAAGGGTACCTGTTCAGAACAAAGGCGGCAGCCTGAATTTCTTTAGGATGGCTGCCAGGTCTCCTTAGAGGAAAAGCACCTGTAAGTCCAGGTATCTGAGGAATCGGATTGTGAGGTTTACAGAATAGCATGCTATATAGCATGACTAACTCCAAGTTCCAAGTTTGGGAGTTCAATCTGCCCCTCTCTCAAGCAACCCTCAGACCAAAGGAAATGTTAGCACACCACCTGGGCTGACATAGCTGTACCTGGGTCCAAAGCGATTTTCTATATGTCGGTGAAAGTCCTCCAAGATTTGAACAGGGTCCAGTGGGGTGGTGGCTGAGGCTCTCCTAGACAAAGAGAAAACAAAGCAGGTCACTGGATTTTGCATCCCCTTGAGTTGGAGAAAGGAAATCCCAGATCTACCAGGAGGATGAGGTGTGGATTCAGCAGGTTTTAGCTGAGCTGGGGCTACACCAGTGTAAAACCCACACTCCCTGGCTGTGCTCACGCCAGCATAAGGCCCAACCTCAGAGTACACCAGCCTAATTTAAGCTGGCATAATTTAAGACAGTGGAAATTTTACCAGCTCCCCATAGCTTGGATTGTTCTGCCCGTCTCTAGGTGGTTTCACAGTATAAAAGGTACAATACAAATAAATCAAGTTAAACAATCAAATCCAGAAAACTGACTTAAAATGTGTGCTGAACATTCAGGTATCAGAAGTTCCACCAAGTTAATGATACCTGTATGACGGTAGATTTAGTTTATTATATTCGGAGGATTGTACCACTTCAAAATGCTTATTTTTAGTTCTCTTTTTTTTTGTATTTATGTGTGATACTTTTATAATGTCTTAAACTGCTTTAAAGACTTTTTTGAAGTATGAAGTGGTATATAAACTGCTGCTTCTTCATCATCAAAATTAACAATGGTGATGTGTCCGAAATCTACCTTGCACTCATCTAAGACATCCAGGTCTTCCTCGTCGTCCTCATCGTCCAGGCGCTCCGCTTGCCGGTGGCAGTGGACTTCCACGTACCTCTCCCCGAAAGCCTCGAGGTCCACAAGGACTTTGCTGCCCCAGCGGAACACGGGCACCCCTTGCTCGCGGAAAATGTAGGTGGGCAGCTTCTTTTCGTAGCTGCCAGGCTCCTTGGCGATGCCCCCACTTGCGAGCGCCAGCTTGGGGTTATACCTCACGGGGATGAGGAAGTCGAAATCGTTGGAACTCCCCTCCACTTGAAGGTGCAGCCCTTCCCTGTGGCTGCCTACCGGATGGGGTCGTTGGGGTAGAGCCCGCTGCTGGATTCAAAGGCCCATTTCACCATCTTCTCCACCGTGCTTTTTACCACGAAGAAATTCTTCCCGACCCTCCAGGCTTTGTCCCCGGACAGAAAGACCCTGTCGGCGTAGAACTGCTGCAGGATCCCTTCCCTCTGGCCGGGAGGATCCCCCTCCCCGCTCATTGCCATGGATCCCTCTGAAATCCTGCAGCTGTTGTTGTATCGCCTGGCGCCCCTCCCTTCTCAGCTTTCACTTTCCCTTCCTGCCGAGGTCTGTTCATTCACAGACTTTTTTTGCTCCTGGCCGTGTCAGAGGTGGGAAGGGGTGGGGCGCAGAAACCAGCTTTTTACTTTCCTGCAAAGTGAAAGTGAAGCGTTAACTCTCCGAACAGAGATCTCCCTTCCTCCTCTTCTCCTGATAAACATTTTAGGTAGATATTATTAGCCTTCGGGTAGAATATATTAGAACAATTAGATCAGAACAAATAGATTGAAGAACAGTTTTCTACCCAGATCTATAACCATCTTAAATGCTGTAACCAGATAATATGACCTTGGAGAGCAGTGATGGGTGTATGTGTGTGTATGTGTGGCTTTTTTTGGTGTGTGTGTGTTTTGTGCTGGGTTTTTTTGTTTTTTTGTTTTGTTTTTTCTTTCTGTTTTTTACAGGCATGCAATTTTACAGGCATGCAATTTTGTTGCACTTGTATAGCGTTGTGCTTGTACTTGTGCAATGACAATTAAATAAATTATCTTATCTTATTAGCCGAGCCAACCCCACAAACTGTGCTGGGCGCTCCCACTCATTTTCCTTCCTGGGAGGGGAAACGACAAGCCGGAAGAGTTAGAAGCCACACCAAAATTTCCTGCCTGGAAGCGGTTCTCTAACATAGGAACCAGGCATCGTGCCAGTGGAGTTCCTACCCATTTTGCTGCCTGAGGTGACAGATTAGTTGTTTCTTTCCCTCTCCCCCTCTCCCTGGCCCATTCCAGACTGGCAATGGGACGACAGCATGCCTGAGGGCGGCAGGCTCAGCTTAGGGGGCAGAGGGCAGGTTGTGTGGCACACAACAGCTCCATCATCATTCTGCCCTCCCCCCAATCGCCCACTGAGGGCCTTCTGGTGGTTCCCTCATGGCAAGATGTGAAATTGCAGGGAACCAGGCAGAGGGCCTTCTCGGTTAGTTGCTCCTGCCCTGTGGACACCCTCCAGCAGATGTCAAAGATCTGGAAGTGGGGGGCAGGGGGTGTTCCTACTGCAGGCATGGAGCACTGCACACCCCCTCACAAAATGGGAGGAGAAACCCACCCGTGGCTGCCTGGCAAGTGAGACACTTTTTTTGCCCCTTGCCCTCATCCCACCTGGGCTCTGGTGGTCTCTGTCAATCATGTTCAGTTACCTCCCCCCCGCCCCCCAGACGATGAGCTTGGAGATGCTCCTTCAGGTATACAGGGCCAAGGCTGTTTAGGGCTTCAAAGGTCAACAGCCAACACTTGAGGTTGTGCTCGGAAACTTACCGGGAGCCGATATAGAGCTTTCAGGACCAGTGTAATACAAAATACGAACCATCCTAGCAAATTCAGACTTTAAGTAAAACCGTTAAAACAAAGGACACATTCTGTAAGAGTTGGCAATGTTTTATTGTGTATGTAGCTGATAAGGAACATGACTGGCAACCGCTATCAATGCATGGAGACGAAAAACACGGACCGTTATTTACCACAATATGCTCCATAATGGATAGGATACTAATGTTGAATAACATAGTCCTGTTATAAGAAGGGAGAAAAATACCATATGTATTGTGGTGCCTCTCTTTCCTTCTTCCGTTTTGGTTGATGTGTTCTACACATTTATATAAATATATATAGCACGAACCTCCCTGCCACTTCACTTCCAATTCTCTTGACTTCCAGCTTTACCTTCTCCCATAATCCCTCCGAGGAAGGCAAGAAAACTCGGGTGCTTTTATTGATACCCACGGAGACGGTGAAGGCAGATGGATAAACTCGGGTGCTTTTATTGATACCCACGGAGACGTTGAAGGCAGATGGATCAGAGTTCTGTCCTATGGGCTGTTATTCTTGGTTGTGTGGAGAGCGAGTGGATTGATCCCACCCTCCGATTCCTTCTTCTTTGTCCCAGTGGAACCCAACACGCGCTGACCAAAGGCCCTGAGCAGCCACTGATGTAGCGCAGGACGGTGTTTGGGAACAAAGGCTCAGCGTCAAAGGCGACCCCCAAACCGGAGCAGCCCCGTAGTCAAAGACACGCCGAGGTTGGTGCGGAAGGCAATGTACTCCACAAAGCTTCCGAAGTGGCCCAAGACTTGCACAATGCCTTCTCCAGGAAACAGCAGCATCACAGATTGCCTCCCTGAGGGGTCCTCTTCAATCCTGGACCAGAGGCCACCGTAGCGAACCTGGATGCTGCAGTGACAAGGGACGGATTGTGGTTAGTTAGGCCACCACCTTCTGAGGGACAGTGTTTTAACAGCTGCATCTCAGATAGAAACCAACGGACAACCACTTTTAATTACCACCCAGGATTCGCCACCATATCAGGCAATTTGTACATCATCAGTTCTCAGCAGGGAAATCACACAGGAATTTCTGGGCCCAGTTACACTAGACTCGAGAGAGCCAGGGGCTTAAATAGGTTTGTGTGCGGCACTTTGCAAATCCTGACAACCAGGTGAATGGGTCACCTGGTGTCACTGTGATCTGATGTCAGGTGACTGACAGCTCGGTGGCCCCCCGCAAGGAGGTGGGGGAGATAAGTGTCCCGCCCACTGGCCGGATGCAGTACCCCCCAGCGCTTGAGGGAGCTATGAGAATCCTGATAATCAGCTGATCTTCCAGGTGAGTAGAAACAGGTCCCCTGACATCATTGTGATATCAAGCGATTGACAAGTCGGCAGCTCCCACCTCCCTGTAAACGTGGCTGGATCAAATTCCCAATTCCTACTGTCTGTGGCTTGGGTCCTCTGCTCAACCCAAATCTAGCGGCAAGAACTACTCCTCTTCCCGTAAAGCCTTTGCCCTATCACCACCCAACAACCCAAAGAACTGAGCCTGGGTCAGATATAAATATTTGCCAAAAGCTGCTGTATATCCCTGTGGGTTTCTTCACACTTAGCCAGCATTTTTATTCTTCTTCTGTATTTACAGATGAGGCGTTACTTGGGAGGACTGATCCTGCCCATGCTACTGTTTTCAGTGACATTGAGCTCCCCAGTCACTGAAGATCCCCTCTGCTAACCTCACTGAATCTGCCAAACAACAGGTAGCATCCAAAAAGACATACAAACCTCAGTATATACTTGTTGCTTGCCTGTATCCTCAGAGCTGTGATGGACCATCCAGCTGGTTGCTGGACTGGTCAAAATGTTCCCCACTGCTGCCGCCATATTCTCCGAGAGTAGACGGGGAACTTGACTGGGCTGGATCCACAAAGGGGGATGAGCAACAGGTAACGAATTAAAAGGCAGGTGGATTTAATCCATTATCGACCCTTTTCTCTAAACTCAAAAGTCCAGAAGCTACAACCTTTCACTTCATCCCCTGGATCATTTTGCTTGCCGTTTTCTGAATCTTTTCCAACCTAGCGGCACAGGCTGTTGCTTCTTTTAAGCTGTGTGCATGCTATACCTTGGAAGCCCATTCGTTCCCTCAAAGAATTCTGGGCCCTGTAGTTTGTTAAGGTTGCTTGGAATTGCATTGCTGTGAGGGATAAACTACAGGGCCCAGAATTCTTTGAGGAAAGAATGGGCTTCAAATGAGATTTAAAGGCATATACACAGCCTTAGTCCAGCCTTCCAATGCATATTCCATTGCAGCCAACACACACACACACACCACACACACACACACACACACACACACACTGCTGCTCCTCGTTGCAAATTATCACAACATTTCTTTTAATTCTCCAGATGCAAAATGCAGTAACAGCTAGCCCCTTTTGTGACCTTACCTGCCCGAGCGGGAGGGCAGCTGCAGCTCCGTGCGAGGCGGCGGCAGTGACCGAAATGATGGCGCGCATGCGCCGCTGCTGCCTCTCGGACACGCCCCCTCTCCCGTCGTCCAATCCGTGTGTCACTGGAACGCACGCGCACTTGCCAATTCCTGTGACACACGGAAAGTAGTACGTCCCGACACAGGCTCTTTATTATATAGGATAGCTAATTTAAGTATCAACAAGAAAGAAACCTAAAAGAGAGGGGGGGGGGAGAGAGAGAATAAGGTGGGGAATGGGGAAGGGGATGTGTTTTTTGAAAACCATACAGCATTTCTTAGATACATCAATGAACAATATTTGAATGGCAGTTTTCAGGGATGGGTCAAGCACACCCAGGTTGCAGTGTGAGAAGCTGAAGCAGGACCTTAGCTTCTCTTCAGGCAGTGGAATTTGCAGCCTAGTAACCATCCCTCCCTAGAAGACAGTACAGTATATATTGTTGTTGTTGTTGTTCAGTCGTTCAGTCGTGTCCGACTCTTCGTGACCCCATGGACCAGAGCACACCAGGCACGCCTATCCTTCACTGCCTCTCACAGTTTGGCCAAACTCATGTTAGTAGCTTCAAGAACACTGTCCAACCATCTCATCCTCTGCCGTCCCCCTTCTCCTTGTGCCCTCAATCTTTCCCAACATCAGGGTCTTTTCTAGGGAGTCTTCTCTTCTCATGAGGTGGCCAAAGTACTGGAGCCTTAACCTCAGGATCTGTCCTTCTAGTGAGCACTCAGGGCTGATTCTTTAAGAATGGGATAGGTTTGATCTTCTTGCAGTCCATGGGACTCTCAAGTCTCCTCCAGCACCATAATTCAAAAGCATCAATTCTTCGGCGATCAGCCTTCTTTATGGTCCAGCTCTCACTTCTGTACATTACTACTGGGAAAACCATAGCTTTAACTATACGGACCTTTGTCGGCAAGGTGATGTCTTTGCTTTTTAAGATGCTGCCTAGGTTTGTCATTGCTTTTCTCACAAGAAGCAGGCGTCATCTAATTTCGTGACTGCTGTCACCATCTGCAGTGATCATGGAACCCAAGAAAGTGAAATTTCTCACTGCCTTCATTTCTTCCCTTCTATTTGCCAGGAGGTGATGGGACCAGTGGCCATGATCTTAGGTTTTTTGATGTTGAGCTTCAGACCATATTTGCGCTCTTCTCTTTCACCCTCATTAAAAGGTTCTTTAATTCCTCCTCACTTTCTGCCATCAAGGTTGTATCATCAGCATATCTGAGGTTGTTGATATTTCTTCCGGCAATCTTAATTCCGGCTTGGGCTTTAATGCTGTATATATATACAGCATTAAACCCAACACAGATCTCAGTGACATTTTTCTGCAGAGTCACAGAAATGCCACAAGGTGGCAGCAGACACTGCAGAGCTTCCATATAAACTGGGTGGCAGAGCCTGTGTCTATATTAGTTATATTAGCTACTTCATAGACATAATATCGAATAGCAGCCTTTTAAGGACTTGAAACGACCTTATGGTGACTTTACCACCACACCACCCAGGCTGATTTACATCACCTGGGTTGATTTACAGATAAGCCCTCTTCTGCTGTGGAAATTATCACAATTCCCTCCAGACTGGAATGTTAGCAAGGTAATATTTGGCAATATTTTTATCCTGTCATTCATTTAAGAACCCAAGGCCCTTTTATCCTCACAAGGAGCCTGCGATGGTGGGGCAGCCTGAGGCTGTGGAAACACACCATAAAGTTAAAGCACAAAGAATCCTGGGAACTGTAGTTTGCGAAGGGTGCTGGGAACTGTTGCTAACTACATTTCCCAGATTCTTTGGGAACAGGTGGAGGATATGTGCCTTAAATTAGCTTTAAATGTATGAGTCCGCTAGGCCCCACTGACAGAGGAGGTGGACCACCAGAGGATGCTTTGCCCAGGGACTCTTCAAATCTAATAATAATAATAATAATTTATTATTTGTACCCCGCCCATCTGACCAGGTCCCCCCAGCCACTCTGGGCGGCCTCCAACAAACACTAAATACATTAAAATATTACAGATTAAAAACTTCCCTAAACAGGGCTGCCTTCAGGTGTTTTCTAAAGGTCATGTAGTTGTTGATCGTTTTGACCTCTGAAGGGAGGGCGTTCCACAGGGCGGGCGCCACTACCGAGAAGGCCCTCTGCCTGGTTCCCTGTAGCTTTGCTTCTCGCAGTGAGGGAACCACCAGAAGGCCCTCGGCGCTGGATCTCAGTGTCGGGCTGAACGGTGGGGGTGGAGACGCTCCTTCAGGTATACAGGACCGAGGCCGTTTAGAGCTGGTCCGGGAACAAGAATTTGAACCTGGGTCCAACATGTGGTGTTGGCGCTGTGGGTTAAACCACAGAGCCTAGGGCTTGCCGATCAGAAGGTCGGCAGTTCGAATCCCCGCGACGGGGTGAGCTCCCGTTGCTTGGTCCCTGCTCCTGCCAACCTAGCAGTTGAAAGCACGAAGTGCAAGTAGATAAATAGGTACCGCTTCGGCAGGAAGGTAAACGGTGTTTCCGTGCGCTGCTCTGGTTTGCCAGAAGCGGTTTAGTCATGCTGGCCACATGACCCGGAAGCTGTACGCCGGCTCCCTTGGTCAGTAAAACGAGATGAGCTCTGCAACCCCAGAGTCGGTCACGACTGGACCTAATGGTCAGAGGTCCCTTTACCTTTACCAACATGTGGTGTAATCTGTGCTGCACCACAGGGTTGTCAATATAAGCTGCTTTGCCCCAGGAGAATTATTCCAGAAGTTGTAGAGGGAATAATTTCACCAGTTCAATTTCTGCCTCTTATGCACCAATACGCGCATCTTGCCAGAAGGATATGTGACTTGGTCTGTAGCTGTTGTCTGTAAGAAAAAAAAATGCCAACCTCATGCACACTATTTATGTCCATTTCCTCATTTTAAACCACAAGGAGAACATGTTTTGTGACGTCGCTGGAGGACAGGGAGAGGGGAATCACAGAGTGTTTTGGCTTTGACCAGAGGCCCCCTGTGAAATCATAGAGTCTGTGCCATAGAGAGGGAGTTATGAAACGAAATCTGGTCAGTGGGCCGGATCCTGACCTCTCCCATCCCCTGCAGGTGGTTTTGACCAGGCTGTGGTATAGGGATTCTCAACCTAGCTTCATCCAGGCGGTCTGTGGCATGGTTTGCAAAAAGCAATTAAAAATAATCCAGCACATTACAATTGCTACAGTAAGCAGAAGAAGAAAGAATAAGTGGTCTGCCATGACCCTCAGCAATTAAAAAATGTTCTGTGTGGGGCAAATTTTGGCAACCAGTGGAAGGGAAAGTGCTCGACTGTAGCAGTTAAGGTTGCCACTGACCTATGGTTTTGACTTTAGATTTGCTTTTCAATACAGGAAAAAGCAGAGCAAGCTTTTTTTGTGGTGCAGAATACAGCACAGGAGTAGGGTGCAGAAAAAAAGTTGGCAACCTGGTGCTAAGGCTCTTACGGAAAAAGCCATTGGGAGTAGCAGTCTGTGTTCTTTTAAAATAGGAGACCATCCCTACTGCGTCTTCTCCCTTTGCCTATTTACCTGTGAAGCAGAACAGTGCTTTTAAAAGTGTGGTTATTTTTTGTTAAAGTGGAGTTGCTGAAAAGTATCATTGCCATCACTTTTTCTGCCAGGGCTCCCATGCCTCCAGCCTTTGTGCAGCAGGCAAAACACAAAACAAAATGTGCATATTTCCCTCCTGGCATGGAGACACAGAGCTAAGAAACTCTTAACTAGCTGAATATTTCCCTTTTTCAGGCAGCTCCCTGAGGGTGAAAGTGCCCTGCCAGGAAATAAAAGCAGCAATCTTAGTACGTTTCTGAACTTCCAAGAATGAAATCAGAGCAACGAAACACTTGTTGTTGGGTTTTTTTTCCTAGAGCGCTGCTTGTTGTGTTATCAAGCAGATTCTCACAACAGCCCTGTAAGTAGGTCTTGTTGCTAGGTAAAGGTAAAAAGGGACGCGGGTGGTGCTGTGGTCTAAACCACTGAGCCTCTTGGGCTTGCTGATCGGAAGGTCGGATCCCCGCAACGGAGTGAGCTCCCATTGCTCTGTCTCAGCTTCTGCCAACCTAGCAGTTCAAAAGCACACCAGTGCAAGTAGATAAATAGGTACCACTGCGGCAGGAAGGTAAACGTCATTTTCATGTGCTCTGGCTTCCGTCATGGTGTTCCGTTGCGCCAGAAGTGGTTTAGTCATGCTGGCCACATGACCCGAGAAGCTGTCTGCATATAAACACCTGCTCCCTTGGCCTGTAAAGCGAGATGAGCGCTGCAACCCCATAGTCGCCTTTGACTGGACTTAACCATCCAGGGGTCCTTTACTTTTTACCTTTACCTTGTTGCTACTGGCAGGGGCGGGACGTGGGTGGTGCTGTGGGTTAAACCCACAGAGCCTACGGCTTGTCGATCAGAAGGTTGGCGGTTCATATCCCCGCAACGGGGGTGAGCTCCCGTTGCTCGGTCCCTGCTCCTGCCAACCTAGCAGTTCGAAAGCACGTCAAAATGCAAGTAGATAAATAGGTACCACTCCGGCGGAAGGTAAATGACGTTTCCATGCGCTGCTCTGGTTCGCCAGAAGCGGCCTAGTCATGCTGGCCACATGACCCGGAAGCTGTACGCCGGCTCCCTCTGCCAATAAAGCGAGATGAGCGCCGCAACCCCAGAGTCGTCCGCGACTGGACCTAATGCTCAGGGTCCCTTTACCTTTACTGGCAGCGGCACAGTGAAGTTGAGAGACACACACAGGCTTGCTTGTTGGCGAATGCATGGCCGAACCAAGCTTAGCACTAGCTGTAAGGGAGACGCTTCACCTGTTGAATTCTGCCTGCAGTGCAACAGTTAAGGCCACAGGGGCATTGCAGGATTAAAACCCACCCTCCCCACCCTGCTTCCGCTCCGGAACTGGACTGCCTGACTCATCCGCCTCTTCAAGGAGCCTCGCTCCCTTTTCTTTCTTTTTGGCTCCAGTTCCTCTGGAATGTCTGAAATTAATTATTTTGACTAGCAAGTGGCACCGCGGGGACCAGCTTGGGTGAGAGGGGACCACCAGCACTCCTGAGACAGCCTGGGAGGGGAAAGTGGACCAGCCCCCCCTACCCAAAAAGGGGCGATAGGCTAGGCAGGGAGGGTCTCACAGCAGAACAGAGGGACTCCCAGCCCGATCTCCTGGGTTCCCTCTGTGTGTGAGAGAGAGAGAAGGAGGGAGAGTCATTTGTTCTCTCCAACTCCCTCCCGACTCTCCTCCTTTCAATCTGTGATTCATTCTGTTGTTCCGGCTGGCTAGCTCCGATCTCCCAGCGCATACACACACAGCCCCACACTTCCTTCCCCATGAGTTTATCCCGTCTGAGCTTTCTCCTCCCCTTCTGCATTTCCATCTCTTTAATCTTCTCGTGGTTGCCTCTCCAATTTTTAAATGCAATTAAAATTATGGTCCTTAAAAAAAAAAGCAAAAAAGAAAGAAGAGAAGAAGAAGAAGAGGATTTCCCATATTTGATGCATGTGCTTCTTCTCCTTCCTTGGAGGTTTGAAAGCAGAGCCTGCCGGCCATCTGCCACGGATGCTTTAGTTGAGATTCCTGCATTGCAGGGGGTTGGACTAGATGACCTCGGGTGTCCCCTTCCAACTCTACAGTTCAAGTAGGAACTGACTCCAGGCAAACAAGGTTGGGAAGAGTTTGCAAACTTTATGCTTTAAACTCATCCTCTGGTACGAATAACAGGATGGTTTATTGGTCTATAAGTGATGGGTTGCACCAACTGCACCACTTTTGGGGGGGAAGAGAGGATTTTTTTTGTAGGATTTTTTTACATTAAAAAAAATCATCAAAGGAATGGAGAGAAGCATACAGTTAAAATGGAAATAAATACTTTAAAAAAAAAAAGTAGAGTACCATTTTGCAGGTTGGGGTAAGAGGTGCAAAGGCGGAAGACGGCTCGGCTTAAGGTGATGAGTAAGTTCACAGCTATGATGATTCAACCTGTTCCAGACAGTCTGTTTATTGAGTGTTTATCCTGAGTTGTTTGCACAGAGACTAGATAGCACCGGCTGCTTGTTGGAGAATTCTTTCTGATTTATTGGGAGAGAAGCTGGGAGCAATTCCCCCCACCCCCAATTTCCAGTCCATTTCCCCATCCATTTCTTTATCACTAGAAGTCAAATATGAAGGGGGGGAGGGAAGCAGGTTTGTTATGCAAGGCCTCCAAATCAACTTGCTTTCTATTTATTTATTTAACTGTTTATCGATGTGACAAAACACAGATACAAAACTTCCCACCATAGGTACATATTACTGTATAAATAAGCATAAACCACTTCTTTAAAAAACCCAACTTCTTTGCACTGCCACACTCAAAACTCTTAATGACAGCATTTGATTCAACCCTGTGTCTATATGCCCAGTTATTTTTCAATGCAATTTACTGCAGGCACCTGTTTCAACATTTCTTCTCTGACTAGTATATTAAGCCCGTTAAATAACGGGAGCTAGATGTCTCCCTCCCTCTCCCTCCCCCCCCATCCCCCCCACACCCATCTCCCCCACCTCCCACACACAGTTCGCCTCTCCCTCCCTCCCCCTTCCCCCCCACCCATTACCCCACCCCCCCCACCTCCCCCCCACCTCCACACACAGCTCGCCTCTCTCTCTCTCTCCCTCTCACACACACACACCCCTCCCCCCACACCCCTCCCCCCCACTTCCCACACCTCTACAAATAGCTTGCCTCTCTCTCTCCCTCCCCCACACCGACCCACCTCCCCCTCCCCACCCATCCCCTGCGACCGGGCGGCAGCGCGAGGCGGGCAGGGGGCGGGGCCCCCCACATCCCACCTCCGCCCGAGAGCGCCGCCCGCCGCCACTGCCGCTGCACCCGCAAGTCGGCGGCCGCCCCATCCAGACGCGCGGGGAAGCAGCAGCCAGAAGCAGCCGCGCCGGCCAACCGCCCCTTCCCGCGCGTCGCCTCAGTCTGCCGCGCAGCAGCAGCTGCCGCCTCAGCTGAGAGGCGGCTGCAGCTGCGTCGGCTTCGGCATCGCGGGCGGGCAGTGGCAGCGGCGCAGCCCCTGTCCCGGGCGGAGGGAGCGTCTTGGAGCAGCAGCCGCCGGAGCGTGGCGGTGGCGGCCGGAGGAGGAGGAGAGGCTCCGTGCAAGGCGGCGGCGCTGCCCCAAGTGACAACGCGCTGTGCGCCACCGCTGCCTCCCGGACACGCCCCCCCTCTCCGGCCGCTCCAATGCCTGCGTCCCTGTTGGGGGGGAACCAATCCCTGTGTCAGTGGGACCCATGCCCCATTGCGATTTCCACTGACACACGGAAAGTACGGACGGACACAGGCACTTTATTATCCTATATAATAAAGAGCCTGTGTCCCGTACGTACTACTTTCCGTGTGTCAGAGGAAATCGCAAGTGCGCGTGTGTTCCAGTGACACAGGGATTGGAGGACGCAGACCAATAGGAGCGGGGGCAGCGGCGCAAAGCGCCGCTTCCCGCAGCCTCCTGCTGTCGGCCATCTTCAGCGGACCTTTCCGCTGCCTCCGCCGCTGGCTCCGGCTTCCTCTTTGCTTGCCGCACTGCCGCCCATCTGCAGCGGACAAAGCAAAGAGCGGGGGCAGCGGCGGCGCAAATCCCGCCAGCCGGGGCAGCGCAGCGCCAGGCGCGACCGTGGACAAGAAGCGAAGCCGCCGGAACGGAGAGCGAGGGCGAGAAACAGATCCAAAGGCGATCGGAGCCGCCGCCCTCCCGCTGCCGCCTTGCTTCTAGAGCCCGTAATCTTTACGGGCTTAATTTACTAGTATAGGATAATTTTATAGAGGTGCATCGCAATGGTTGATTTTATGATCTCCAATTGCTCCCTGGTTTTCCTGATTAACCCCTCCCGCCGAAATTCTTATAACAGTTGTAGTGCTCTCTTTCCATGTTTTTGCATAGTATATACTTCCTTGCAATGGTTGCTGCATGTTAAACTTGTGTTTGGTATTTCACAACCCTCTCCTGTCCTGAATTTTTGGTATGTGATTGAATCTCATCCAAAAATAGCGACAGTCTGGAAGCGCCCTTAGTAATCAGCCAGTCATGGGAATTATCCCCGTATCTGTAAACACAGCGGGGTTAGAGATGTTGGATAGTATCTTCTTGAATACTGGGAGCAAGCTGTCCCTATTTGGATAGGGGTGTCACCCGTGGGGTGATTGGCCCCCACATTTTGCCTTGACCAAAATAATGCATTAAAAGGGTTTCCTTTCCAGGCAGATGGCAGCAGAACCCAGCTCACTTGACACTTCAAAGTGGTGTCAACCCAGAAATTTTGGGAGTTGGATGTATGTTGGAGAATGCTGAATCATCTCTCTTAGGCCACATTCACACCATACATTTAAAACACTGAGATACCATGTTCAACACTCATGAAACCATTCTGGCAACTGTAGTTTGTTAGGGGTGCCGAGAGATTTTAGGAGACCAGTATTCCCCTCACAAGGGACCCAGGTGGCGCTGTGGGTTAAACCACAGAGCCTAGGGCTTGCTGAGCTGAAGGTCGGCGGTTCGAAACCCTGCGACGGGGTGAGCTCCCGTTGCTCAGTCCCAGCTCCTGCCAACCTAGCAGTTCGAAAGCACGTCAAAGTGCAAGTAGATAAATAGGTACCACTCTGGCGGGAAGGTAAACGGCGTTTCCGTGCGCTGCTCTGGTTTGCCAGAAGTGGCTTAGTCATGCTGGCCACATGACCTGGAAGCTGTACGCCGACTCCCTCGGCCTATAGAGCGAGATGAGCGCCGCAACCCCAGAGTCGGACACGACTGGACCTAATGGTCAGGGGTCCCTTTACCTTTACCTATTCACCTCACAGAGCTACAATTCCTAAAGTTCCCTACGAAGACAGAGTGCTTGTTCAACCACTCTGTATCCTTCAATGGGGACGCGGGTGGAGCTGTGGTCTAAATCACTGAGCCTCTTGGGCTTGCCGATCGGAAGGTCAGCAGTTCGAATCCCTGTGCCGAGGTGAGCTCCCGTCACTCTGTCCCAGCTCCTGCCAACCTAGCAGTTCGAAAGCATACCAGTGTAAGTAGATAAATAGGTACAACTGTGGCGGGAAGGTAAATGACGTTTCTGTGCGCTCTGGCTCCTGTCACGGTGTCCCGTTGCGCTAGAAGCGGTTTAGTCATGCTGGCCACATGACCCAGAAAGCTGTCTGTGGACAAACGCCAGCTCCCTTGGCCTGAAGCGAGATGATCACCGCAACCCCATAGTCGCCTTTGACTGGACTTAACCATCCAGGGGTCTTTTACCTTTATCCTTCAGTGCGACCTGAAGCATTTGTGAAAGTGATGCTTGAGGCTGTTTCTTCCACGTTGTTTCTGTTCCTTCTTTACACAGTCTTATCTTCTTTGATCCCTCCCACAATTCAATCCTATCAAAGTGGTCCTTTACTCACATTACTAAGGGCACTTTCAGACTTCTGCTATTTTGGGGTGAGATTCAACCACATACTGGCAAATTGAGGTTGCACCATTACAATGGAGAGTTTTTGCCCAGCAATGACCTGACAGTTTGCAAGAAGGAAAGTGACGGGGAAAGAAATGTGGGACAATGACATTTAACCTCCCCACAATCAAATCAGGATGAAAATATCCAATGTTGCCTCACCAACCTGTAAACGACTCAGGGTCATGTATGCTCAATAAACAGGCCATCTGGAAGCAGCCAAGAACCAAGAATTAAGCAGTATTTTTATCAAGTCCACCAAAAAAAGAGTTCCATCTATTTTGGTCGTTTGAACCCCCTGGCGCTTTAAAGTAACCGGTGACCAACACTCCCCCCCCCCCCGCTTCTTATTTCCAGAGTTAGGGCCAGTTGTAGCTTCGTTTTCTTTTTTAAGACACTCTCTAAGATTTTGCTTTTTAAAATTGTTCTTGCCTCTTCAAGTTCTCTGCCGCTGAAGTTCGGCGCTCCACCGCTATGAAGTTACACTTGTCGATCCCTGAGCTATATTAAGCTCTCTTACAATACAGAACAGACGTTCCCTCAGTGGATCAACATCACCTCATATATATATATTTTAAATCGCACACACCTTGGGAGTTTAAATAGAGTTGGTTCAATCTCCTTCACAGACAACATCTCTAGTGGGGGAAAAACCAGACCGATTGAAGGGGTTTTTGTAGCAGGCATTGGACTGATCTCTGGAGCTGGAGAGAGGCTCAGGTGTTGAGAGCTTCCTCTGCCTCCCCCCCCCCCCCAAGTCATGCTCTCCCTCCCTCCCTCCCTCTCTCTGGCTCAAGCTGCCCCACCACCTTCAGATGACTCACTGGGTGGTGTCAGCGGACAGGCTGGTATGAACTAAGGGGACAGGAATGTGCAGCCAGCGAGGCCATAAGGGCAAGTAGTGCAAGAAAAAGAGAGAGGGAGAGGGTGAGTCACGGGGGGGGGGGGAGAGGAGAAAGGAAATTATGGGGGAGGAGGGGAGGACCCAGCCAAAGGCTTTTAAAGGACAGAAAATCGGGAAGTGAAGAATAAAATTAAAGAAGAGAAGAGGGTGGGGGGAGAGATGGGAGATTGCAGAAGCATTTAATGGTTATGTGGCTTGGTTAATAAGCATTTCCTTACCTACAGGGCCTCCCCCTGCCGCAACTTGGCTGTCTTCCAAGTGATCCCAACATCAGAATAAAGGAAGAACAAGTAAAAGCAGGGTGTTTCAAGAGACACAGCGTGGTAAAAGAAATAATAAGAATAATAGAATTGTACGGTTGGAAGGGACCCCAAGTGTCATCTAGTCCAACCCCCTGCAACGTAGCTGCCCCATACGGAGATCGAACCTGCAGGCTTGGCGTTGTCAGCACTACGCTGTAACCAGTCGAGCTGAGCGATGAGCATCAGGAGAAAATTAAACGGAGGCTGCAGTCCTATATATGCAAGCAGGGTTTGTATGTATGATAGTCAGCGTGTGTACAGACCCTCGTAATAATAATAGTAATAATTGGAGTTACAGGTAGGTAGCCGTGTTGGTCTGTCATAGTCAAAACAAAATAAAAAATTTCCTTCCAGTAGCACTTTAGAGACCAACTAAGTTTGTTCTTGGTATGAGCTTTTGTGTGCATGCACACTTCTTCAGATACCTGAAGCTCATACCAAGAACAAACTTAGTTGGTCTCTAAGGTGCTACTGGAAGGAATTTTTTTATTTTGTTTTTAGTAATAATTGGAGAAGCTGTAATAAGAAGAAACCGTAGCAAAGACGCCACTGCTCGGGGAATCAGAACAAGTTGCCTGGTGTAGAAACGCTGAGCCAATGTTACAGGGCGAGAAAGCGCCACCAAAGATGAGGTGCCACCACTACTAAGGCCCCGCCGGCCGCCATTACCTGCCTGACATTTGAAGGTGCAGCGACCCAGAGCAGGGCCTCCGTTGGACCTTTGAAAAGAACAGGCAGGTACACCTGGGAGACTGTAGCCTTCCAGGTACACAAGGGGGGATGGGAAACCTGGAAGAGGTCGTATGATGAGAGCTGGGGAGCTGGGAGGGGGCCCAGCCACATCTAAGAAGCCGCTGGGTGAGATACGCCCCAGAAAGGTAGTGGAGTGCAAGCACACAAATTTCCGTGAGTGCAGGTAGTCATCCATTAGACGTTGTGCTTTGTCTGCGTTGGAAGCTAATTAAAAGCAATTACAACATCCTTTCAAAGTGCCGACAGCAGCTCACGCCGTCTCCCATCTGAGCAGCGGCCAAGTTCAGGCCTGCTCCGTTCCTAAGGAGAGAGCTACATCAAGGTGCCTTCAGGCCACGCTCTGGATGTAAAGGAAGACAGGAAACCACCCAAACAGCTGCCTTCCCAACCTTGCCCCCCCTCCCCATCTAAAGGGGAGGAAGCTTCAATGATTTCAAGTGATTTGATTCTGCACTGCGTATCTGGGACCACTCAAGGCTTGGAAAGGGCCAGAGCTCAGCTTGAGGCAGCCAGGGAATGGCAGGGAGTTCTTGAGAATAGGCAAGTATTTCTCCTTTTTTTTACAGGCGTGTCCATGATCAGGGGTGGGTCTACTTTGAAGCTAAAGCTTCAGGGCCCCTAATCCCAGAGGGACCCCAAAAGCGACTTATAAAATCATGGGTCTAGTAGACCCAATTTGAGTCGCACGACTCAGACGGATTGTTTTTTGTTGTTGTCTCTCTTTCAACAACCCCAAAGTTTGGGAGTCAGTAGTGGATGCGGGTGGCGCTGTGGTCTAAACCACTGAGCCTAGGGCTTGCCGATCGGAAGGTCAGTGGTTCGAATCCCTGCGATGGGGTGAGCTCCCGTTGTTCGGTCCCAGCTCCTGCCAACCTAGCAGTTCGAAAGCACATCAAAGTGCAAGTAGATAAATAGGAACCGCTCTGGCGGGAAGGTAAACGGCGTTTCCGTGCGCTGCTCTGGTTTGCCAGAAGCGGCTTAGTCATGCTGGCCACATGACCTGGAAGCTGTATCCTGGCTCCCTCGGCCAGTAAAGCGAGATGAGCACCGCAACCCCAGAGTCGTCCACGACTGGACCTAACGGTCAGGGGTCTTTTACCTCTACCTTTTAGTGGTGATCTGTCATGGAACAACCCCCTTGAAGAAGCCAACAGGGGTTACCCTGAAAGGGCCCCCATAGCAGTTCAAGCTTCAGGACCCCAAAAACTGGCTTTGCCAGTTGAGCTGTGCTGCCTTCTGGTTCCCTTGCTAGTCCGTGGAATGGGGACAGTTCAGACCTGCAGCCCCCCTACCTGCAAAGTCCTCCTCATTCTCCTCCACCTGGCAGTGTTGTCACACGACAAGGGACAGGGAACCCAATGGCCCTCTAGGTGTCCCTAGATGACATCTCTCATCATTCCCGAACCATTGGCCTCTCTGGCTGGGACGGATGGGAGTTGGAGGGCCATAGAGCGCCCACTTCTGCTGTAAGGATTCCTCATTCATTATATACAAAATGTTCTGAGCACTCAAAAAAATAATAGTTCAGGCAGCTTCCCATTTAGGTTAGGTTCCAAGGCATCACACGTTTAAGTGAAATCATGTATAGAAGAGAAGAGAAGAAAAGAGTTTGGATTTGATATCCCGCTTTATCACTACCCGAAGGAGTCTCAAAGTGGCTCACATTCTCCTTTCCCTTCCTCCCCCACAACAAACATTCTGTGAGGTGAGTGAGGCTGAGAGACTTCAGAGAAGTGTGACTAGCCCAAGGTCACCCAGCAGCTGCATGTGGAGGAGCGGAGACACGAACCCGGCTCACCAGATTACGAGTCTACCACTCTTAACCACTACACCACGCTGGCTCAATAAAGGCGGCACCACTGGGATTCGGACCCAGGATCTCCTGTTTACTAGACAGGCGCTTTGACCATCTAAGCCATGGTGCCTTTACATATGGCGGACACCATTGGAAAAGCCTGCAAACACCCTCTAAACCTCTGGAAACTCTTTAAGAAACCAGCAGCGCTCTTGAGATTGCACTTACAATGGCTCATGGGATTGCTAGACACCGTTTCTGTGCCGTTTTTGTTTGCCCCCTTAAGTGCCACTTCCGGGTTCGGGGCGATCCACATGTAAATGGGGAGTTGTGCGCATAAAACACTGTCAAGTCTTCAGTCCTGCTGTCATGATTTTGTAACCAAAATAAATTCACCTCTTGTTTCATCGACAATTCATTCAATTTTTTATTTAAATCCACAAACTCTGGTTCATGAAACGACATGCTGTTTCCCCACCCCCCTCCCCGTGCCTGAAAATCACACCCATAAAATTAAACGTTGGAGATATAAATAGCAGTCTCTCTCTGCTCGAGCACCAAGGGCAGAGGAGGAACAGGAAGAACTGAGGGTAGTGGGGGGTCTTGTGGCTCCTTGCGCCGTGGCCCAGCCACCACGCAAGAGGCTCGGTTGAAAAGACAGTCCCTGCTGCTCTCCTGGAGAGCCTTAGCACCCAAATAAGACTTCTCTATATACAGATAATCTAAGAATCACATTCATTGTTAGCCCTAAAACGCTCCACAGCGGGAAACGGCACAGTGGATGCCGTGACCTTCCTAGCAAAAAGTGACCCAGCTGGGAAGACTTAGCAGCTGAAAAGCTCTCTCTGCAGCTGATTCCCCAGCATGAAATTTCATCTCCCCAATATGGGGCATTTAAGATCGTGGGGCACCGGAGGGGAAAAGAGAGGCATTCCCCACCCCCTTTTGCTCCTCCCCTAACACTGAAAATTTTAGAGGGAGACGGATGTGCCGTTCCAAAGGGAAAAAACAAATACTTTCCTTTTCCTTTCCCGAAATGTACAGAAGGTTAAGAAGGCGGAAGACCTCCCCCCACACCACGTTGCCCCCCGCCAAGTGTGAGTGAGTGAGTGAGTTGGCATGTGTGCAAAAGTGTAAGGCCCCCGCAGGGCCGAAGGAAAACGTCCTTTCCGGATTCTTCAGGAAAAGTCCAGAGGTAATGAAGAGGCTGGATTTATCTCTTCTCTTGCATTTGAAATGTCGACCAAGATGATCTGTGGGGCGGGAAAGAAAAGAACGAATGTAAAAAATGGATTGACAAAGTGGGATGTAGTGGGTGAGAGCAGCCTTCCTCAATTTGTCGACCCCCAGGTGTTATTCAACTAAGAATGCAAGACGAGCCCTTGCAGGATCAAGTCAGGGTCTCATCCAGTACAGCATCCTGTTCTTAAAGTGGCCACCCAGATGCTTGCGGGAAGCCAGCAAGCAAGACCGAGGAGGCAGAGCACTGCTTCCATGTAAAAATACGTACAGTCGTACGTACGCTCCGTGTTGCGTACGTTCGGGTTGCATACTCTGCAAACCCAGAAGTCCATTTTGCCGCGCGGACGCTTCTGTGCATGTCCGCGCGGTCCACGTGTGCGCAGAAACGTACTGCGCAGTTCGTGCATGCGCAGAAACACGATATCACGCTTTCGCGCATGCGCAGAATGGACACCCGGGTTGCGCACTGTTCGGGGTGCAAACGGCACCCTGGAACGGATCAGGTACGTAACCCGGGGTACCACTGTATTGTTAGAAGCGGGATTCAAACTTGTGGCTCCAGGTGAGAGGCTGCAACTTGAACCTAGCGCCTTAGGCCACTCAGCCATCCTGGCTATAAGACTCCCATCATATCCAGGTTGGGGAAGGTGGGCTTAGAGCAGTGATGGCTAACCTTGACACTCCAGATGTTTTGGAACTACAACTCCCATCATCCCTAGCTAACAGGACCAGTGGTCAGGGATGATGGGAGTTGTAGTCCCAAAACATCTGGAGTGTCAAGGTTAGCCATCACTGGCTTAGAGTGACCCAGGTCCAAAGCATACTGAGTCATTTTGGGCCAGACACCATCTTTTAGGGTATCCTGTTTCCCAGAGCTGTTGTGAGGGTTAGAGAGCAGAGAGTTCCATTTACGCTGCCCTGAGAAAGGGCAGGATTTATTCACTTATCAAATAAAAAGACACGCCCCCAAGGGATGAGATTTGAGAAACAACCACCCAGCTTGGCCAAGAGAGCTGGACACTGAGAGGTTGGGTGGCCATCTGTCATAGATGCGTCAGTTGAGATTCCTGCATGGCAGAGGGTTGAACTAGATGACGGTCAGAATCTCTCCCAACTCTACGATTCTGTGATCCCCACAACTGAATCTATGCCTTGTTAAAGAAAACCCTATCTGCAACCATCAGTCCTGCTAATTTAATAAATACTCCTGCAAAACACACGTCCTAGTTTTCTCAAACCCAGTTTGTGGATTATGGGAATGGAGGAAGAGGAAAAGCCTGGAGGCATTACCCAGCTTTCCCCCTACAGCTCTTGAGGACTATAAACTTGGCTCTGCTTTTTAAGCGAAAGATGCTAAGTTAATGCAACTGGCAGAAGTGAGCGGGGTCAGGCCATGAGTGGGGTAGGATGGAGCTGTGGTTACAGATCGGAAGCATCCGTTCTTACCTTCAGTGTATCAGCGATTCCTGAGCTGAATGGCCTCCAGTCTCTTCAATTGGTGCTGGAAATAGAGAAGGTAAATTGTGAGTTTAGCAATAAGTGGGGAGGGAGAGGGTGGGAGGGCTCTGCTGTCGAGACGCTCCCAGGAAAGACTCCAGTTTAGGGTTAGATAATGGGAAAGAAGCGACTTACTGGTGAATTTCTCCCGCCGTCGGCAGCGGGCGTAGATTATGATGCCACCTATCAAAACCGCCAGGGTTAAGGCGCCCAGGGACGCTCCCACCAGAAGCCACATATTGAAATTATCTGGGAGCTGAGGGTCTCCGCCTGCCAGAGAGAAGGGAGAGGGAAGGGTTAAAAACTCAGCCAAGCTTCCCAAAGGCCTGATCCCCTTCTGATCCCAGCACTTCCTCCTGGGGCTGCCCTAAGACGAGAGTCTCTTAACAACTTGAACCAGACTACTTGTCTTCAACAACATCCCCTTTTCCTTCCTGCTAAACCATTTCCCACCAGGCCAGTCGGTTGACCCGCAGCTGGAAGAGGAACGAAACGGTGCCAAAAATAAAAAGTTGCAAATCTCAGCTTCGAATTCAGGCTGGGGAATGTCGCTGATCTTTTTCTTTTCAAGCCGCAGGCTTTTTGGGGACCAGATTTCAGCACACGCTTACGCCAAGTGGGAGGAGCGGTGGGTGCAGGGAGAACAGAAGCAAAACAAAACCCCAAATGAAAAAAATGTTTTTCAAATTCTGTTTAATGTGATGAAAATCTCTTTCTATGTACATTTGATATTTGGTCCTCCTCTCCCTGGATTCATGCCAGCTTTTAGGTACCCATCATGCACACACATGCATATAGTCCTGCAGCCTTCAGTGTCAGTACAGTGTAGTGCGTAGAGCAGGCATCCCCAAACTGCGGCCCTCCAGATGTTTTGGCCTACAACTCCCATGATCCCTAGCTAACAGGACCAGTGGTCAGGGATGATGGGAATTGTAGTCCAAAACATCTGGAGGGCTGGAGTTTGGGGATGCCTGGTGTAGAGAATGTTAGATTAGGGCCCGGGTTCAAATCTCCATTCAGCCATAAAGCTTGCAAGATGGAGAGGTGACACCCCCATCACTATCTTACAGCCTGGCTTAAAGGGCTGTTGTGAAGGCAATGGAAGGAGGGGTATGAAATAGAGAGGGGTTCGGTGCAGATCACCTTTGCAGGTGGAAAGCTACCATTCCTGGTTTCCTGGCCTCAATCCCACCCCACCCCAAAAAAATCCCAGTTCTACTCTCACAAATGGCTTGTCAATATAAGAAGTCAATGCAGCTGGAGCAACCCAAGGTTCCCGCCCCAGTGCATGATGGGTAAGGGTCGGTGTCAGCCACTCACATGTGGTGCAAAAGTCATTCTTGTTTTGACGCTGGCAGACAGAGCAGTCCATGCATTTCTCCAAGTCTGGGCTCCAAGACTGGCCTCCTGGGCACACGGAAGCTGGGGGGGGGGGGGAGAGAAAAGGAAGATTCAGACAGGAGCCTCTTGGCTGTGGAAGCACTGACACCTATATCAGCCTAACCTTCCTCACAGGGTTGTTGTGAGGATAAAATGGGGAGAGTTACATATACCACCTTGAGCTCCTTGGAGGAAAAGGTTGTTGTTGTTGTTGGAAAAGATTGTTGTTGTTGTTGTTGTTGTTGTTGTTATTTTATTATGCCTGGGTTTCCCAGCCACTCTGAGCGGCTTACAGCATATATAAAAACATAATGAAACATCAAACATGAAAAACATGAATGTTGCTAGTACATCTGGTGTGCTACAGATGTTTTGGTAAGTCACATCCATCAGGTTTATACCACTGTAAGAGTCATGACCCCCCCCAGCATAGGAATCCTGGGAACTGTAGTTTACCCACATACAGAGAGCTACAATTCCAAACACCCTCAACTACAGTTCCCAGGCAAAGTTGCCAACTTGAATAAAATATTTGGGGGGGGGGGCAAGTAAGCCCCACACCACATAATTGATCACATGATGCGACACCCCCCCATTTGAATGGAAATGCCCATCACCTTTCTTGGAGGGGGAATGGCCCCCCTCAAATAATTTGGGGGGGGGGCGAAAGGACCTCAGTCCCTAGGAATTGGCTCCTATGTTAACCTACATGAGTGTTAAAGTGGTATGAATGTGCTTTAAATGGATTGTGTGGATATGACATCCGTGTTGGCTGGCTCTGCTGCCCTCCAAAACCAGGTTGGAAAGGCTATAATCCAGGAAGAAATGAAGGGGTTTGGGGGGCCTGGGATTCGCAAGCACGCTTCTTTGGAAGCCAGGCCCGCTGGGCTCATTGCAGCCTTTGGACTCCAGAGCAAATCGCGGCTTAGGAGGACCGCGCTGTAAAACGAGCCGGGGTGGGAGTGAGAGAAAGACGATTAGGAAGAAGCTGAATGAATGAAAGCAATCAAGCGACAAGTCAGAACATGAAGACACTTAACAGCTGAATGAAAAAGAAGAAAAAGATCCATACACGAGGCTCTCCTGTCCCTCCCTCCCTCCGCCCCATGACATGAGGGTCTATTTCCAGAGGGGTAACGTCAGTAGGGAAAGGGGTGTCGTGTTTCGCCCCGAAACCTGAACCAGCCCCGAGCAGCAGCAGCAGCAGTAGCAGGAGAGAATCGGGGGGTCAAGACTGAGAGCACCATGTGGCTAAGTTGTGGCGCGGGGGAGGACAAGGACCCCCCTCCCCCCTTTCAAGTGACTTCATTGATAAAATATGCCCCGTGCAAGCGAGCAAACAGATGGCGCTGGGCCCAGAAGTGGAACGACAGAGAAGGTGGGGCGGAGCCGGTGGGTGAGTCACCATGTGGGTCGCCTGATGCAGCGGACGTCAGATTTCTGTCTCCCCACCCCCCAGGCCCCCAATTGTCCGCTGCCGGGATCCTGCTCTCCAGTCCCAGTTTTCTCACTTGTGACTTGCGGGGGAAAAGGAAACTTTCACCCGCAAGGCAGCCAATGGGGAGGCGGCGCTGGCTGAGGGGGCGTGGCACCGAACTCATGGAAATTCCAACGCGGACCAGAGTTGCTTCTGCCATTGATCTTCTTTTCGCGGGGGGCGGGGCTCCGCGCCTTAACTCGCGGGAACCGGTGAGAGTCGAAAGCGCCTCTGGGCATGGGCAGACGGCCTTCCCTTCCAAGGCGGGCTAGAACCCCGCCCCCTCTCCCCATCGCTTCTGCTGTGGATTAAGCTGGGCTGGGGGGGATCCGTTCCAAACATTGGACTCGTCACTTTCCCTGTCCCCGCAGTTATGTGTCGTTAGAAGCTCCGCGACACGCAAACATTCAACAGGTCGAGCCCTCTCTCAGACGCGAATTGTTTAAAAGGTTGCACCTGTTGAAATTCTGCCTGGAGAGCAACTGTTAGAGAGGCACAAGAGAGGGCGACAGCTTTACACCCACGCAGAGTCCCTCTCTAATGGATGGAAGCGCCGCTACGTCTAGAGCCAGTGATGGCTAACCTTGACACCCCAGATGTTTTGGAACTACAACTCCCATCATCCCTAGCTAACAGGATCAGTGGTCAGGGATGGTGGGAGTTGTAGTCCCAAAACATCTGGAGTGTCAAGGTTAGCCATGGCTATCGAACGGAGTTCTGTGTGTTTCGAAAGCTGACATACTCGCTTGGCCCCCTTCGTATCTGCTAACCTGGGCTGCTTTGCCATTTCACATTCTGGGAGGGAGAGCCCAACAGCCCCCATCTCTAGCCCACCCCGTCGTCAAAGATCCAGTATTTTCAGGTAGGGCTGGGACGCCGGAGAGCCGCTACACTGTCAGTGTAGACAGTAGTAAGCTCGATGGACTAGCAGCCGGCAGGGGAAGTTCAACCGGTGCAGCCTCCCTATCTCCATGCCCGGGAGAAGAAGTTTCACCTCCTTGCCTCCTGCCTGCCTTGGTTTTATAGCTGTGAAGGCGGCTGGGTTTTGCCGCGGAGGAGACGACAGTCACGACACCACTTCAAACCATCCCACCCCACCGCTTCCGGATACCCCTTTACCTGGAACCGGCTCTCCCGAGGCTATCCTGTACAGGAAGGGGAAAAGCCCCACCAGGACGGCTCCCAAAGGCAGCATCTCTCGACCGCTCTCCCTGCCTCCGAGGATGAGAAAAAGGAGCGACTGAACCGCTGGCCTGTTTGTGACTCAGCTCCAAAGACTTTCCTCGGCTCACTATAGAGACGCCCACGCAGATCCGGAAGGCCAGGATTGGCGGGCAAGGAGCCAGGACTCCTGGGTTCCATCCTTTGATCTGGGAAGGGGGCGAGGGAGGCGGGGGGTGGGGTGTCTAGCAAGTTAAAGCAGGAAAAGCTCAGAGCGAGAAATTGTGGATTTTCTGGGCAGGGCAACGAGTCTCCTGGATTTAACCGGGGACTGGGAGGCGGGAGAGCTGGGTGCCAGGACGCCTGGGTTCCCCAGAAAGAGGGTCCCGCTGAGGTTTTGGGTTTTTCCTTTAACAAAAACAAACCCTACAGTCTGTTTCATGCTGCTCCTTGATTTTGTGGCTTTTAAGTTTATTGTGCTTAGGGGTTTTCTTTCAATAGGTAAACTTTGCTTTATTCCTTTTGGAAACCGCCCGGGGAATATGATCGAAGGGCGGTATAAAAATATTTCTAATAAATAGACGTTAGATCAAAGGGGATATGTCAGAAGCCGAAAGCTGCTCTGAAATGACCGCTGCTCTAGGCGGGTGTTTGTTTTAATAAGGTTACTTTAAAAAGGGGGGGGGGAAGCGGTGCATAGAGAATGAATGAATACAAAGAGCTCCTGTAGGAAATGGCAGGGGGAAGGAGGTTGGGAGGGGATATTATTGGGTTAAAGGAAATAACTGGGGCTTTTGAGTTCTTTGGAAAACTCCGTCTCCGGGACTGTCTGGTCTGAGAGGTTTAGTCAGTCGCTAAACGAATGGAGCCACTCTCGTTAGAAGCACGACTGCCGCTTCTTGTTTTTTACCCCAAAGCAAGTGGAAACAAATTGAAGGAGATATTGTAGAGAAGCCACCCTAGAGGAGCCTTGTGGTTACTGGGTGGCTATGAAAAGACATTCTGTACATGCTTAGAGGCACCCTCGTCTTCATTCATTCAGACTTTCCTCTGCTGGATTCTGGGAACTCTGAGCAGGTTATTGTGAGGGGTGGGGGGTGGGGGTTCCCCGAAGTAGCCTTCCTAAATTATCTGGAAATTGGGAAAAAGAATCCACTTGGTTAGAACTTCCTGGCTTTCAACACAAAAAAGATTTCCTTTCTTCATCACACATTTGCATCACTTTTTCAAAATTAAAAATACCAAAGTGAGAGAGTATGTGTGCAACTTTGAAACTCCCACATTGCCTTCTGAGTTCAGAAATGCATATTTGCCTCTCTGCATTCCAAAGAGAATAACTGGCACATGTGTTTTACATTAAGCAAATTTCTTTTAATAAAGTGGAAGCCGTTTCCCTGGCTGTTCTACTAGTGCCAAAGGTGCCCCCACCAAACCCATGTTTGAAATCCTGACTTTCCCATGCACAGTTTCTCCAACACCCCCCAGGAAAGACACATCTATGCTTTATGTGTCCTAAAAGTGTACATTTTAGGTTGCCATACAACATCTCACTTCCACAGTGCAGAAATGCCCGGGATTTCAATAGGCAAGACTCTCTAGCGAGACGGTTGTGCAATCCAGGAATTCCCCAGTGAAAGAGGACAAGGTGGGGGTGGGGGTGCCTGCCTGCCTGCCAAAGAGCTACTACAACCAGCAGGCAACGTCCCAGTACTTGGTATACACTCCACTTAGTGCATATGAACAGCCAGAGCTTAATTGGATGAAAGCCCAAGAGCCATTTAAAATGTAGAGGTGGGGTATGTGAGTTAAATGTTTTGCTCTGCTGCTGCTAAATAACCACAACTCTCCCCAGGTTATGCCTTCATAGGATGCTAGCCTGAGGCCATGTTTACCAGCACCGGTACTGACTACCCCAAAGATGGGGGAAATTACCTTCCAGGTGTTCCTGGACTCAGTGCCGGATTTATGTATAAGCTAAACAAGCTATAGCTTAAAGGTAAAGGTAAAGGGACCCCTGACCATTAGGTCCAGTCACGGACAACTCTGGGGTTGCAGCGCTCATCTCGCTTTGTTGGCCGAGGGAACCGGCGTACAGCTTCCGGGTCATGTGGCCAGCATGACTAAGCCGCTTCTGGCAAAACCAGAGCAGCGCACGGAAACGCCGTTTACCTTTCCGCCGGAGCGGTACCTATTAATCTACTTGCACTTTGACGTGCTTTTGAACTGCTAGGTTGGCAGGAGCAGGGACCAAACAATGGGAGCTCACCCCGTTGCGGGGATTCGAACCGCCGACCTTCTGTTCGGCAAGCCCTAGGCTCTGTGGTTTAGACCACAGCACCACCCAGGCCCCTATATAGCTATAGCTTAGGGCCCTACTTTCTTGGGGGCCGAAAAAAAATTTAAAGGAAAAAACCACCTGAATATACATTTCCAAAATATAAGATAAAAAACAAATAAAATAAAACCTACATACAGCAACAGTGTTTTGTGTTGTGTAGGCTCCTATGGTGTAAATAATGGGCCCCGCCTGCTCGCCTGCTCCCTAAAATATCACTGGTTAGATACCTATTAGGTCCATAAATTACCTTATAGCATATATTCAACACAAAAAACAGCAACAATTTGCTGTTGACAAAGGACAGCTGGACATATAAAGGGCCCCATTACCTTCAGTAGCTTAGGGCCTCATCAAACCTAAATCCAGCCCTGCCTGGACTCTATCTCCTATCATCCCCCACTATCCTTGGAGTTGAAAGCCAGCAACATCCCGAGGACCACAGGGTCCCTGCGGCCGGACTCTTCCCGGACCGACAGGGACTCTGCAGCCAAGGTGGGAAGGCCGAGAGCTCAGTGGCAGAGTCCATGCCTTGCATGCAGAAAGTCCCAGGTTTAGTCTCTGGCATCTTCAGGTGAGAGAGCTGCTGCCAGGCTGTGCAGATGTGGTCTGTCCACCCTTTAGGTTGGTCTCCGCCAGCATAAGGGTGAATTCTTCCATGAATGGTATTTGTTTTTTAAAAAATTATATTTGATTTTACAAATATAAAATTTTAACAATACAACTGTACACATCCACATTTAAACATTCCTCTGAATCTCTGGACTTCCCACTTTCTCCTCCATGGGTCCTATTTTTTCAACTGCATATTTTTCAACAGTCCATATTTTATATAACTCCATTGTCTCCATAGTACTTGCTACGTTACAAGTGTTATTGCAATCCTGCTAAAGTTTTCATTTGCTTACAGTGGTCTCCAAGATAAATTATATCCCCCCCCCCCATTCTTTGTTCAAGTTTTGGTGTTCTTGGCTCCTGAGCTTTGTGGTCAGTTTTGCCATTTTGGCACAATCCAACAGTTTAATTTGTCATTCTTCTCTGGTAAGGAACTTTATCTTTTTTCCATTTCTGGGCTAGGAGCATCCGTGCGGCTGTCGTCGCGTACATAAAAAGTATTTTCTGCTCCCTTGGAATATCAGCACCTAATAGAAAAGCCTCTGGTTTTGTTTTGTTTTAATAAAAGTTAGTTTGGACGTTTCCCCCCAGCTCATTATATAGCATTTCCCAGAATGCTTTTATTACCTTACAAGACCACCACATGTGATAAAAGGTGCCTTCTTTCTCTTTACATTTCCAGCAAATATTTGTACCTGTCTTACACATTTTTGCTAACTTACCAGGAGTCAAATACCATCGGCACATCATTTTCATATAGCCATCTGCGGTATTTTACCCTGACATGTTTCACTCACATTGCAAAGGCAGGATCTCCCTTCTGCTACCCAGGCTGTGGGGAGGCAGGGATCTTATGGGCACATGTGGTGGAGTCGTGCCAAAGTTCAGAAATTCTGTGATCGAGTGATTACAGAAATCAGTTCACTTATGGGGTCCTGGACCCTAAACTGTGTATTTTTTCCTAATTTTGACCAAGGTAATGTGGATCTTTTATGTGAACAGTTAATGGTAGATCCCTTGGTAGCCGCTCGATTAGTAATCATCAGGGCTGAAAAGATACATCCTGCTATACCCTAGGTCACTGGTCTTGATGAGTTGCAGCCTGACCCAAGGTGGGCTGCAACAGGAGCACTAAATGTAAATGGACCCCTGACCAATAGGTCCAGTCATGTCCGACTCTGGGGTTGCAGCACTCATCTCGCGTTACTAGCCAAGGGAGCTGGCGTAGAGCTTCTGGGTCATGTGGCCAGCATGACAAAGCTGCTTCTGGCGAACCAGAGCAGCGCACGGAAATGCTGTTTACCTTCCCGCCGGAGTGGTACCTATTTATCTACTTGCACTTGACGTGCTTTCGAACTGCTAGGTTGGCAGGAGCTGGGACCGAGCAACGGGAGCTCAACCGCCGACCTTCTGATCAGCAAACCCTAGGCTCTGTGGTTTACACCACAGCGCCACCTGGGTCCCTTCAGCAGGAGCACTACTGCCACCCAAATATATGGTAGCAGATGAAGAAGCAAAACAAGCCTTCTTTGCTGTCTTCACTGCAACTAGATACTGCAAACCAGTATTTGATTGTATTTGACTGGATCTTTCTTTTGCTTATGTTCGAGCCATCTTCCAGCTTGTTTCCTTGCCCTAAGCTCTGGAGTGCACCAGGGAATCAAATGGGCTCCAGGAAGTGGGAGAGGGCACCCAGGGGCAATTGTGTCAGTGGCCCAAGCCATTCAGGTGTTCCAGAGATCAGTCAAGGCTGTGGGCAACGAGTGCCAGTCGTATCAGCCAGAAAATCACCCAGAGCCATCTGGAAACCCATTGGATCCATCAGTCTCTGAGGGCAGGCCATCCTAATAGATCCCTTGCTTCTGCAGAGGGGAGAAGGTGCTGAATGCCTAAATCTCAACAGGAAGTGATCTGACCAGGCAGGGGCGTTCCGTGCCTCTTGGCTACCCGGGGCGGGAAGCCAAGAGGCACCCCCCGGGGGCGGGGCATCATGGCGTGTACGTGCGTCATGACGCACGCGCACAGCGTGATGCCCCGCCCCCGGGATGCCGGGCGGCGGCTTTGGGACTCTCCCGAAGCCGCTGCTCGGCACCTGTTGGTGCGGCAGCTGCTCGTGCCGCCGCTCCAAGGGGGTGCCGGGCGGGCAGCGGCTTGGGGACTCCTGAAGCCGCTGCCGGCACCCCCTTGCAGCGCTGGCACGAGCGCCGCTGCTCCAAGGGGGTGCCGGGTGGGCAGCGGCATGCAGGAGAGGGGCGGGCCAGCAGCCAGGGGGGTGTCACCCCCTCGTGGCTCTGGTCCGCCCCTCTCCTGCATGCCGGGGCTCCGCCCAGGGAGCCCAGCCAGCGGCGGAAAAAGCCGCTGAACGGGGGAAAGGAAGACAAAGCAGGCGCTTGAAAGCGCCTGCTTTGTTTTCCTTTTTCGCCCCCTTTCAGCGGTTTTTTCCGCCGCTAGCTGGGCTCCCTGGGCGCAGGCTCGGAGCCCCGGCATGCAGGGGAGGGGCGGACCAGAGCCACGAGGGTGACACCCCCCTGGCTGCTGGCCCGCCCCTCTCCTGCATGCCGCGGCGCCGCAAGCCAGCCAGCGACGGGGAGGAGGCTATTTTCGGCGCTGCGCTGCCGGGGCAGAGCCGCAGGGGCGGCCAGTGAAGGGGGGTGACACCGCTCCTCGCTGGCCGCCCCTGCGGCACCACCCCGGCAGTGCCGAAAATAGCCTTAAAAAAATTTTTTTTTTAATTTTTTTTTTTAATTTTTGCGGATTTTGTCACCCCCTGCTGGGTGGTACCCGGGGCAGCCCGCCCCCCGCCCCCCCCTTGCTATGCCCCTGTGACCAGGACAAGGGACTGATGCATAGCTGTCAACCCTCCCTTTTTTGGCGGGAAACTCCCTTATTCCAATGCCGTTTCCGGCTGCTATCCTGGATTGTTGATATCCCTTAAATTTCCCGGATTTCAAAGGAAGCAGCTCCTCTCCCTCCCTGCCGGCCAGGGAGGCTCCTCAGCTGCGTTGCTCGGCTGCCAATAAGGAGTCTGAGACCGACTGGGGGCGGAGCTTGCATGCCTTGTGCAGCCAGACCCTCACGCCCAACCAGACAGACAGCCTGCCTGCCGTCTATGCGCTCGCTCTTTCAATCACCCGTTCGCGCGCAGCCTCTGGAGCGCAGGGTGGCGAGGCTACTTGGTGCCATTGCACCGCCCTCGCGGCATGCCTTATTTTCAAATCCAAAAGTTGACAGCTATGGACTGATGTCAATAACTCCCACTTTCAAGTCGCCCTCTTCCTGCCCAGTTGAGAAAACGAGGTGCAGGGTGTGGCCTGCCACATGTGTTGTTGGGCCAGTGACATGTTGTAAAATCTTAGTGCTTTTTTTTCTAAAAAAAATGTTTAGGGGTACTCTCATTTTCCTTTTCATGTTGAAATACTGCCCCTCAATGAGGCCAAACTTAGATTCAAAAAATGTTTAGGGGTATGTGTCCCCCCCCCCAGAAAAAAAGCACCGAAAAGCTCCATGGTCCTCATGGCAGCCACCCCAGAGCTAGTTGCCTTAGCATGGATGTTGAAGTCCCTCCCAGAACCGGCAGTCTGGGAATCCTCAACACCACCTTTGAGACCAGCGCTGTCAGCTCAGGGAGTTACAGGTAGATAGCCGTGTTGGTCTGTCATAGTCAAAACAAAATAAAAAAATTCCTGCCAGTAGCACCTTAGAGACCAACTAAGTTTGTTCTTGGTATGAGCTTTCGTGTGCATGCACACTTCTTCAGATACACTGAAACAGAAGTCACCAGACCCTTATACTGGTATATAGTGAGAGGGTGGGGAGGGGTATTACTCAGAGGGGTGGTGGGAATGGGTGATAGGCTATAGCTGTGGTAAACCTGTTGACAACTGTTAACAACTGCAATTAGTCTTACAGGAAAAAGCAAGGGGTGAGAAGGTTAAAAAAGCTTTGTCATGTATAATGAGATAAGAATCCAATGTCTTTGTTCAGACCAGGTCTCTCCATGGTTGGTAATGAGTTGCAATTCAGCAACTTCTCTTTCCAGTCTATTTCTGAAATTCCTTTGCAATAAGACAGCTACTTTGAGATCTTATTCCTTTGCAATAAGACAGCTACTTTGAGCTCAGGGAGAGAGACTGCTGGGCAGCAAGGTGGGCGATAAACCTGCAAAATCCCAAATGTGTCCTAATTGCCTCATGCCAGGAGCACCTAACCTTAAAGACTCCCACAACCAGTTGGGGGTGGGGAGACACATCACACACAAGCCGGATCACAAGCAAAAAGCGTCACATCATCCAAAATATCCGGAGAGCACCAGGTTGGCAAAGTCTAGATTTTGGGGATACCCCTGTCCGGTTTAGTATGTGTGGCCAGGCCTACCTAGTACTCTTTGAACTGAACCGGATTGGATTGAGAAAGTCGCGCGCTCCTGGCTTGTCCTTTATTGGAGATCTCGGCTCCCCAAACTCAGCCTCCCGCAAATCCATTCATACCAAACTGGGCAATGGAGGTTATGGTGGGAGGGACTCAGAGTGGCAGCACCGTTTCCTATTGGCTCCTTTCACTGCCATTCACCCTTAATTCCGAGTCCTCTCCTTGCGATTCCCATTCACAGGCTTCCCCTACCCACCCTGCCGGTGAGAGGTGTTTTGGCGCCACCTGCTGGTTAATATATCAATTGCTCCTTGTTGCTTCCACACCGGAGTCTGCAGTGGAGAGTTAACCCAAGATGTGCAGGTAATAATAATACCGGTAATACCGTAATAATAATAATAATAATAATAATAATAATAATAATAATAATAATAATAATAATAATAGGCAAGTGTGGGAGGGCTAGTGATGATCAACGTGTGAAAATCAGTTCAAATGAAAATGGTCCAGCGGGTCAGAAAACAAATTTGCAAAAGATTCTCACCAGCACTCACCAACATTAAAAAAACAAACAAACATTGGGTTGTACACAATAGCTAATAAAATCACATTGTTACATCTGTGCCTTGAAAATGGCAACCCGTGTTGATGGTGTCCCTCCAAACCTCTGGCTTTCAGAGCAGGGCCAGCTGTACCATGTAGTGAGATTAAACTTAGCGGAATGGATGAAGGTAGCAGAAATTGATGCAATGATACCAGCTCTGTGGGCTGGGCGTTGTAGGGAGGTGAAATGGTAGCTCTGCTCCTTCCTGAAGGGCCATTTCCAGAGAGTGGCAATGGGGGAGCCGCTTGGCCCCATGGCTATTGCATTGTGAGGTCCCACAGGGCTCCCCTTTGTCCCCATTTCCAGAGACTATCTTGATGGCTCTGTCAGAGAGGTCATGCACCCTGCCTCTCCATGGAAGGACTCTTCTGGCAGAAGATATTTAGGAATCAGGGTTTGGACGGTCTCTTTATTGAGCGTTCATCCTGTTCATTAAAGGCAGTTTAATGAGCACTTATTCTTATTTGTTTGTGGGAAGTTAGATTACACTTGCTTCACTGCGAATGTCATCCCTCACTGCCCTGTCACCTTCCGTATTGCAAAAGGTGCAGCATTTCAGAGAAGCGGCTTCGTTGCACAAGGCCTGCCAATCAACTTCTAATTGCGGAACCTGAATTTGCCAGCCTCAAAGCAATGACAGCCTGGAAGTGTCCTTCCTCTGGTTGGAGGTCATGTCATCAAGGTATCTGTGTCTTTGATGCTTCCAAACTGTTTTCAACTGGCATGCTGGAAATTAACTGGCAAATTAAGGGGTGTGTGTGTGCAATGAGAGCTGATTTGGAGCTCTGGTGAAACAAACTTGCTCCTCGAAAACCGAACCGAGAAAAGTGACATGGAGATTCATTGGAAAATGTGGGGCGCCACTTGCTCGATGCAACTTTGTCTAATTAAACTCCCTACAAGCAGTTCAGGGTGGATGCTTATTCAAAAGACAACTGTTATCTAATCTCTCTACAACCAAATCAGAACAAATGCTCAACACACAGGTGGACCAGAAGGTGAACAGTTAGCATGTCAGTCTTGGAACTGGACTAGAAAGAGACAGGGAGACCAGACTTGCTCTCTGTGAGAGTCTAAAGCTATGGCTTGGGGGTCCCTTCCTAGAAAGCTAATGGAGGAGAAGGATCTGTTGGGGTGTTAATGCTGCGTGAACCTTCCACCTTCCATTCAGCCTGTATATATGTGCAAATAAATCTTTTATAGCAGAAAATGCCATCAGCCTCCAATGACCTTCATTCCAAGGAAACCAAAATTCTGCTATGCACCAAGACCTTGGTGATCTCTTCCTGCTTTGAGATTGGGATTGCTTAGGTAAAGGTAAAGGGACCCCTGACCATTAGGTCCAGTCGTGACCGACTCTGGGGTTGCGGCGCTCATCTCGCATTAATGGCCGAGGGAGCTGGCGTACAGCTTCCAGGTCATGTGGCCAGCATGACTAAGCTGCTTCTGGCGAACCAGAGCAGCGCACGGAAATGCTGTTTACCTTCCTGCTGCAGCAGTACCTATTGATCTACTTGCACTTTGACGTGCTTTCGAACTGCTAGGTTGGCAGGAGCAGGGACCAAGCAACGGGAGCTCACCCCATCGCAGGGATTCAAACCGCCGACCTTCTGATTGGCAAGCCCTAGGCTCTGTGGTTTAACCCACAGCGCCACCCGTGTCCCGGGTGTGCTTAGCAGTATATAAATGCATCCAATAAGTAAAATAAATAATTATCAGTTGAAAACAGCCCTACCCTCTGTGGATCTGTATGTCCCCCTTTAAAGCAATCCCTGTTTGTCATCAGAGGGAGATTTACCCACTAGAATTTCAGTCTCATGCTCTACGGACCCGAGCTGCTAAGAGAAGGTTAAGGGTAGACGTGATCGAGAAAGCAGGTGTGATTCCAAGGCTGTAATAGAGGTACTTATATGTATCTGCTCACAGGGAAATTTGAACACATTGCAGCCAAAGCAACCTGTGTGTTTGATCACCCCTGGAATTCCACACTGCTGTTGTAGCTGCTTCTAAGTTGCGGCAGGAAATTCTGTTACGTTCAGAATTTCCGAGTTGCGAAAGTGTCGCGACCCAACTAGACACTGATAGACCGGGGTCCGCCAGGGTCGCGCCATGCGGGCGCCAGGAAGGGGAACCATGCAGCGGGCCAGAGAAGGGGGCGACAGCGGAGCCAGGCGCGCAGGGGTTAAACCGAGCGCAGCAAGGCCCGACCTCGCCCAGGCATGCCCCGCGGGGTAAACAACCCCAGAATGGGCGATGACGACCGCTAACGAGCCATCAGCAGCGGGCGTGGTGGAACCGGCAGCATCGCAATAACAATGCAAAAAGCACCCATGAATGGTGCAGGTAGACCAGAGCAGTTAACTCTTTTGTCCAAGCCACCCCGGGTGGGGAAGAGGATTACCCCCGGACCTTTAGGGCAGAAGGGAGGGGGGAATTGGGAGTCACCCAGCAAGGTGTACATAAGGGGGATTCTGAGGTGGCCTCCTCAGAATCCTCACGGACTTTCCACGTTTCTCTGTGTGCTGTACAATAAACTTCAAGACAACTTCCGCTGACTTCTCGGAGTGGCGTGCGTTCTTGACAGCTAGCTACAGTCACCATTGGGGACACGACATAGTGAGGATTCTCCAAAACTTCAACGTCCGTATCGTGTTGGGATCGCTTACCGGCAGCTACCGAGATGGCGACCCCATGGCGCGGAGCGGCACGTTTTCAGACCCCCGTTACCTCGAGCACCCTACTCGAGCGGCCGGCGGATCTGTTCACCTCGAATCAACGGAGTCTTTCCTCGGCCGGACCAGACAGCGGGAGCCTGGGCGAGCTACGGCGACTCCAGGAGCAGCTGAACCGCCTCATCTGGGAGCGGCTGCGGGTTGGCGAGGAGTCGGGCCGGTTGTTGGACCAGGCCTGTGGGGGCGCGGTGCCCCGGACAAGTCGTAGCGGCGGCGGGAGCCAAGGCCACGCGGGATCGGGGGTCTGCAGTCGGCAGACCCCAGGGGAGGGCTCAGGTCAGGAGCCCGGAGTGACTCAGCGGCTGACGTGGTTGGACGGGACGGCCCCGAGGGGGCAGGTGCTTCCCCTGCCAAGACGTCGCAGCAGCCGGCTGGAGGACGACGCAGTGGCGGGGAGTTCCACGGGTGACAGCAGCGAGGACGAGCGCGCGGCAGCGACCCCGGAGGCCTGCGGGAGGCACGTCCGCCGGAGGGCGACGGCGCGGCGCAGGCCGCCCCCCGGAGCTGAGGGCCACTTACGAGGGGGACCCGGCGGAACTCTCCACCTTCATCTTCCACGCAAGGAACCACGCC
>JAWWNH010000251.1:0-55280 GCA_034641385.1 Darevskia mixta
CTCTTAGTATTTATAGTATTTGTATGGTCTGCGTTCCTTCGGAGGCAGGTCCAGGGAAGAAATCGAAGGAATGTACGTTGGGATCGGCGCTGGCGTGGACTGTCTGCTGACGGAAGGCTTTCCCACCCCACCCCCCCGTGCCCCCAAAATAAATATGCTATCTGCTCGTACCTTTCTTAGGGATGCTAGAAAGAAGCTGAACCAGCCTCTGGTACTCGTTCGTCTTCTTATCCTTCCACTCAACCCTGGAGAAGGAAAATATTATTTTCTGTAATAAAGGTGTCACCCAAATAATAATTAAACAACAACAACAACAACAAGGAACCCTTCTTTGCTTTCCCCCGGAGCCACCCCTGACTTAAGGCTTAAGAACACAATCCTACATGCCTCCAGGAGGCTGTCTCTAATAGTGTATGCACCTTGGGAACTACCTGCCACTACAAACAAGGCAGGTGCTATCTGTATTTTCTTTTCGGCATCCTCTGTCCTCATGGAGGGGCAGGTCAATTCTGTGTCCAGGGCAGCTGTCTCCCAGCTCCATCTGGTACGCAGGATGAGACCCTCCCTGTCCGCAGGCTGTCTCGCCAGAGGGGTGCATGCTCTGGTTATCTCCCGCTTGGACTACTGCCATGCGCTCTACATGGGGCTACCTTTGAAGGTGACTCGGAAACTGCAGCTAATCCAGAATGCGGCAGCTAGACTGGGGACTGGAGTGGCCGCTGGGACCACATAACACCGGTCCTGAAAGACCTACATTGGCTCCCAGGACGTTTCCGAGCACAATTCAAAGTGTTGGTGCTGACCTTCAAAGCCCTAAATGGCCCTGTAGACCTGAAGGAGCGTCTCCACCCCCATCATCCAGCCTGGACACTGAGGTCCAGCTCCGAGTGCCTTCTGGCGGTTCCCTCCCTGCGAGAAGTGAGGTTACAGGAAACCAGGCAGAGGGCCTTCTCGGTGGTGGCGCCCGCCCTGTGGAACGCCCTCCCATCAGATGTCAAGGAAATAAACAACTACATGACTTTTAGAAGACATATAGAAGTTAGAAGCTTTTCATAGAATCCTAGAGTTGGAAGAGACCCCAAGGGGCATCCAGTCCAACCCCCTGCCAAGCAGGAAACACCATCCAAGCATTCCTGACAGGTGGCTGTCAAGCCTCTGCTTCAAGACCTCCAAAGAAGGAGACTCCACCACACTCCTTGGCAGCAAATTCCACTGTCGAACAGCTCTTACTGTCAGGAAGTTCTTCCTAATGTTTAGGTGGAATCTTCTTTCTTGTAGTTTGAATCCATTGCTCCGTGTCCGCTTCTCTGGAGCAGCAGAAAACAACCTTTCTCCCTCCTCTATATGACATCCTTTTATATATTTGAACATGGCTATCATATCACCCCTGAACCTTCTCTTCTCCAGGCTAAACATAACCAGCTCCCTAAGCCGTTCCTCATAAGGCATCATTTTCAGGCCTTTGACCATTTTGGTTGCCCTCCTCTGGACACGTTCCAGCTTGTCAGTATCCTTCTTGAACTGGGGTGCCCAGAACTGGACACAGTATTCCAGCTGAGGTCTGACCAGAGCGGAATACAGTGGTACTATTACTTCCCTTGATCTAGATGCTATACTCCTATTGATGCAGCCCAGAATTGTATGGGCTTTTTGAGCTGCTGCATCACACTGTGGACTCATGTCAAGTTTGTGGTCTACCAAGACTCCTAGATCCTTTTCACATGTACTGCTCTCAAGCCAGGCGTCACCCATCCTGTATTTGTGCCTTTCATTTTTTTTGCCCAAGTGTAGTACTTTACATTTCTCCCTGTTAAAATTCATCCTGTTTGCCTTGGCCCAGTTCTCTAATCTGTTAAGGTCATTTTGAA
This sequence comes from Darevskia mixta, assembly GCA_034641385.1. Classification (NCBI taxonomy): domain Eukaryota; kingdom Metazoa; phylum Chordata; class Lepidosauria; order Squamata; family Lacertidae; genus Darevskia; species Darevskia mixta. Next base: position 1,869 of record JAWWNH010000251.1, read on the forward strand.
GTGTGAAGAGGGACGGGCGAAGAAAGTGACACACACTTACGGAACGTGGGAACAGTATTTCTGCACCATGAACTGGGAGAGTTCCTCTAGGATGGGGTGGTTGTGGAGCTGCACAAATTGTTCGCGGCACACCTGAAACGCAAGAGGGAGGGGGGGCGGTGACCGCCGTTGTCCGAAATGCTAGGACTCGCGGGCGTCCAGCGAAAGCCAAACGTCGGGAGATTCGGGGCAGGTTAAAAGAAGGGCTCCTTCGTTAAACTGTGCAACTCCCTGCCGCAGGAGGCCGAGAGAACCGCCCACTCGGATGGCTTTAAAAGATGACGAATTCGTGGCTACGCTCTGCCTTCATGGTGGAAGTACAGTGGTACCTCGGTTCTCAAACTTAATCCGTTCCGGAAGTTGGTTCCAAAACCAAAGTGTTCCAAAACCAAGGCTTTCCCATAGAAAGCAATGCAGAATGGATTAATCCGTTCCAGACTTTTAAAAGCGACCCCTTAGAACAGCAATTTCACATGGATTTTGCTATCTAACGAGACCGTTGATCCATAAAATGAAAGCGATAATCGATGTACTGCGGTCACACAATCAATCGATCAGGAGCTGGACTGGGTTCCACGCAGTCACAAAAACAAAAGAGCCGCGAAAACCAGAGTAACTCTTGTTTTACGATTATAAACCATGTATAGTGAAGCAATAAGGAATAAGATTGGAATGTTAGAATCATAGAATCCTAGAGTTGGAAGAGACCCCAAGGGCCATCCAGTCCAACCCCCTGCCAAGCAGGAAACACCATCCAAGCATTCCTGACAGGTGGCTGTCAAGCCTCTGCTTAAAGACCTCCAAAGAAGGAGACTCCACCACACTCCTTGGCAGCAAATTCCACTGTCCAACAGCTCTTACTGTCAGGAAGTTCTTCCTAATGTTTAGGTGGAATCTTCTTTCTTGTAGTTTATGTTATAGAATGTTATAGAATTTTGAATGAATAAGAGGTGTCAGAGCTAAAGTAGACAAACAAAACATCAATATTGTGAATCAAAGGAGAGATGGAATAGGGAAGTAGATAATTATATTTAACTAATTATATTTAACTAAGTTCACTTGACTTTTGTATTGTTTTTTCTTTTCATTTTGGAATAATTGCAAGAATTTTTGTGTGTAGTTTGTGGTTGTTTGTGGCTGTTTGGTGTGTTAAGTGTAATGCATTGTATGTTATTGTTTATTATGAATGAAGAATTAATAAAGATTTTTTAAAAACAACAACCGCAAAATAAATAGCAAAAAGAGACAGACCTCAGCGGTAACACTCAAAATGGAAGTATGGAACTCAGATCGGAAGCATAACACTCAAAACGGAGCATGTCCGGCTTCCGAAAAAAGTTCCCAAACCGGAACACTTACTTCCGGGTTTGCAGTGTTTGGGTTCCAAGTTGTTTTGAGTACCAAGGCGTTTGAGAACCAAGGTACCACTGTATTGTTTGTGAATACCAGTGGCTGAAAACCACGGGAGGGGAGAGGGGGATGTGGGTGCCCCCCTCAAAAAAAAAAACCAGGATGCTGCTGGCTTCAAGTTAGAAGACAGGGGATTCCAACTCAACATCGGGAATAACTTTCTGACGGAGAGAGCTGTTGGGAGATTCCCTTGGAGAGGGTTGGATTCTGCTTCCATGGAGGTTTTTGAGCGGAAGTTTCATAGACCTGGAATCCAACCCCCTACAATGCAGGAATAAGCAGCTGGATCGAACCCACTACCTTGGGATTATCTGACCATAGAGTCATAGAATCATAGAATCCTAGAGTTGGAAGAGACCCCAAGGGCCACCCAGTCCAACCCCCTGCCAAGCAGGAAACACCATCCAAGCATTCCTGACAGGTGGCTGTCAAGCCTCTGCTTAAAGACCTCCAAAGAAGGAGACTCCACCACACTCCTTGGCAGCAAATTCCACTGTCAAACAGCTCTTACTGTCAGGAAGTTCTTCCTAATGTTTAGGTGGAATCTTCTTTCTTGTAGTTTGAATCCATTGCTCCGTGTCCACTTCTCAGGAGCAGCAGAAAACAACCTTTCTCCCTCCTCTATATGACATCCTTTTATATATTTGAACATGGCTATCCTATCACCCCTTAACCTTCTCTTCTCCCAGCTAAACATACCCAGCTCCCTAAGCCGTTCCTCATAAGGCATCGTTTCCAGGCCTTGGACCATTTTGGTTGCCCTCCTCTGGACACGTTCCAGCTTGTCAGTATCCTTCTTGAACTGTGGTGCCCAGAACTGTACACAGTATTCCAGGTGAGGTCTGACCAGAGCGGAATACAGTGGTACTATTCCTTCCCTTGATCTAGATGCTATACTCCTATGGATGCAGCCCAGAATTGCATGGGCTTTTTGAGCTGCTGCATCACACTGTTGACTCATGTCAAGTTTGTGGTCTACCAAGACTCCTAGACCAAGTAAGCCAGCAGCCTAGTTTGCCGGCTACCCGTCATGGAAGCTCTAGCTAAGATTCCTGCAATGCAGGGGGTTGGACTAGATGGCCCTGGGGGGGACCCCCCTTCCAACTCCACCATTCTACGATTCTGTGACTCGGTGGGCTCCCGCTGGCCCGATCCACCTCTTATTACATTCCTATCCTCAGTGTTACTTGCCAGGGCAAACGTCACGTTTTTCCTGGCTATGGGGGGCTCTTCAGATAAGCCGGCCTGAAAGCCCGGCCGGCTTTTGCCATGGGTCAGGGCTGAGGGTCTGGGGCGGCAGCGGGGGTGAGGGGGTGGGGGAGACCGGCTTACCCGATTCATGACGTCGACTGTGAGCGCATGAGTCCAGTAGCAATCGTGCACGGAGACAAAGGTGAGCCCCTCTCTAGGAGACACAAAAAAAGTCAAGCTCTCCATCACTTCTACTATAATAATAATAAATAATAAGAATAATAAATTTTTATTTATACCCCGCCAAGACCGGGCTCAGAGCGGCTAACACCCATAAAATCACAACAGAACATACAAAACAATCAATTAAAATGCAGGTTAAAATACGATTTGAAGTTTAAAATGCAGCCTCGTTTTTAAGTAGCCCACCAATCAAACCATAAAGGAATGAAACATCAGGGTTAAACTGAAACCAACCCAAAGGCCAGGCGGAACAGCTCCGTCTTGCAGGCCCTGCGGAAAGATGACGAATCCCGCAGGGCCCTGGTCTCTTGTGACAGAGCGTTCCACCAAGTCGGGGCCAGTACTGAGAAGGCCCTGGGCCCTAGTTGAGGCCAGCCTAGCATCCTTGTGGCTCGGGACCTCCAAAATGTTATTATTTGAGGACCTTAAGGTCCTACACGGGGCAGACCAGGAGAGGTGGTCCCTTAGGTACGAGGGTCCTAGGCCGCGTAGGGCTTTAAAGGTCAAAACCAGCACCTTAAACCTGACCCTGTACTCCACCGGGAGCCAATGCAGCTGGTAAAGCACTGGATGAATGTGGTCCCGTGGCAAGGACCCCGTAAGGAGCCTCGCCGCAGCATTCTGCACCCGCTGGAGTTTCTGGGTCAGCTTCAAGGGCAGCCCCGCGTAGAGCGAGTTGCAATAATCAAGCCTGGAGGTGACCGTCGCATGGATCACTGTGGCCAGATCGGGGCGGGAATAACCCACAACGCACAACGGCTGAGGTCAAGGTTAAAAAACTTTCCTGTTCAGACAAGCCCACCCAGGTGCCGAGATACACCAATGTGAAATATATATATATTTGTATACGGTGGTACCTTGGTTCTCAAACGCCTTGGTACTCAAACAACTTGGAACCCAAACACTGCAAACCCAGGAGTAAGCATTCCGGTTTGCGAACTTTTTCTGGAAGCCGAACACGCTCTGTTTTCAGTGTTACGCTGAGCTCTGTCTTGCTTTTGCTATTTATTTTGCGTTTTTGCTTTTGCGGCTCTTGTTTTGTTCCTGTGACTGCGTGGAACCCAGTCCAGCTACTGGTGGATTGATCGTGTGAGCGCAGTGCATCGATTATTGCTTTCATTTTATGGATCGGTAGTCTTGTTAGATAGTAAAATCCACGTGAAATTGCCGTTCCCTGCCCGAGGGCCGCATTCACTTCGAGGCAGGTCTCCGGGGGCCGCATAGGCGGAGCAATGAATGTTAAGTCATAGCTTGGGACGAGAAAATCCGCCTGCCCCCCCCCCCAATTAGGGAGGCTTTTAATGTTTAATAGATTATTGTATTTTAATGTTCTGTTGGAAGCTGCCCAGAGTGGCTGGGGAAACCCAGCCAGATGGCCGGGGTATAAATAATAAATTATTATTATTATTATTATTATTATTATTATTATTATTATTATTATTATTAAAATATAAATAATTTTTTCTAAGAAAGAAAGAAAAAGAGGGAGAGGCAGTCAGGCAATGTGAAAACCCGTCGTCTCCCGGAACCACGGTCTCCCGGAACCCAGGACCCTTAGAATATCCAGGTTAGAGAGACTCCCTGCCTGGAGAGGCGCTGCCAACCCGTGCAGGCAATGCTGGTCTAGATGGGAGCACTGGCTTAACACTGCATAAGGCAGCTTCCGACCGCCTCTCCAGCCTCGTAAAAGGACAAACCTTTTTCTCCGAAACAGAAACGGATTGGGGGGGGGGGCAAAGTAGGGCCGACCCATCTCTGTGGTCAAGAGCTCCGTTCCAATCTAATCCTGGGCCGGGAGCACCACCCAGTGGCGTTAGAGCAAAGAACAAGGAACTAGTTACTTCCCTAAAAGCCATGCCCAGCGTATGCCAATGGGCTTGGCAAATTGGATTATTTAATTTACAGCCCGGGGGCGACCGCCCCAAACCCCTGCGCTGGATCAGGGCCACACGCCTTTCTTGTGCTTCGAATCCGGCGGCTAGGGTCCTGCCCTCCGGAGCAGCAGGAAACAAGGGACAGCATGAGACACTCAACCTTGGGGTTGCGAGTTCGAGTCCTGCGTTGGGCAAAAGATTCTAAGAAAGCCAGCTGGCTCTGCCTTCCCTGTGGCAACAGCCCTTCAGGTACCTGAAAGGGGCTCCTCTCATGTAACCCCCATGTAAACTGGGAGATGGAAGGAAGAAACAATCCGGACCAGGGAAGCCAAGTTGAGATAGACTATGCTGAAAGGGCAACTGGGAAGCTCAAGGAACCAAGAGGACAAGAACTTTTATGATGTATGGTTAAGATAGGTTAAGATAGTAATATGAGTAAGGAAATATATAAGAGTTAAGCTAAAATAAGAAATAGTAATGGTTAGAAAAGAGAAATAATATTAGAAGATGATAGGAAATTGCTAAAGATGAAACACAATGAAATGCAGTAGGAGTGACAGGAGGAAGTCAAATTAAGATGATAAGAAAAGAAGAAGGGGGAAAGGTAGATATGTGTGTGTATTGTTGTATTTGTATTTGTTTTAGTATGTGATATGTGTTAAGTGGTGTTTATTGTTTGGAAAACCTAATAAAAATTATTTTTTTTAAAAAAAAAGAACTTTAAAAAAAATGGGGGGAAATTTTATAATTTATAATTTATTTAAATATAATTTAATATACAGTAAATTAAATATATAATTTAAATTATATATATATATATATATATATATATATATATAAAATTATAAATTATAAATTATTTAGACCACTGTAAGCAGGTGAAAACATGAGCAGGATTTCAACCGCACTTGTAAAGTAACAAAAACTATGGACAGCTTGGATGGATGAAAAAATGTGGATAAGGGACTGATATAATATTGACATTAGGACCCATGGAGGGGGAAGTCCTGAGATTCCTATGGATTTTTAATTGACTTTGTTATAACTTTATATTTTCTAAAATCAAGTAAAAATGACTAAATAAGTGATGAATTGGGAGGTGCCTGTAGAATGCTAAGCAAACTACAGCAACGAATTCGTCAGAATGATTAATACAACTTTGGTGTTGCGGAAAGTTGCTGTAGCCCTGTTGGCCGCTTTCCCCTTAACGCCGTTCGAGGAAAGGGAGCCCCGAGCCCCGTTTTTAGCCGCCTGCGGGAAGGGGCGCCCCGAAAGCGTCTCAGAACACAAAAATAGAAGCCCTTACCTGTGACAGTGCAAAGCTGTCAGCATCATGTGCGTGGAGTCCAGGGAATGGATGAAGTTTGGAGGGAAAGCGTTCTTCTGCTTCACCGTGTCGGGCTTCCTGAGGGGAAGTCGAGGCAAGGGAGGGTGTTTTAGGAGGGGGGCAGAGTTGCTCTCATGCTCAGTTCCCGCACTGTTTTTGGGGGGGACAGGGTACTGAATAGGGTAACCGTGCCCCTGAAGGACCAGGTGCGCAGCCTGGGAGTCATTTTGGACTCACAGCTGTCCATGGAGGCGCAGGTCAATTCTGTGTTCAGGGCAGCTCCATCTGGTATGCAGGATGAGACCCTCCCTGCCCGCAGACTGTCTTGCCAGGGTGATACATGCTTTAGTTATCTCCCGCTTGGACTACTGCAATGCGCTCTACGTGGGGCTACCTTTGAAGGTGACCCGGAAACTACAACTAATCCAGAATGCGGCAGCTAGACTGGGGACTGGGAGCGGCCACCGAGACCATATAACACTGGTCTTGAAAGACCTACATTGGCTCCCAGGACGTTTCCGAGCACAATTCAAAGTGTTGGTGCTGACCTTGAAAGCCCTAAACGGCACAGTAGACCTGAAGGAGCGTCTCCACCCCCATCATTCAGCCCGGACACTGAGGTCCAGCTCCGAGGGCCTTCTGGCAGTCCCCTCCCTGCAAGAAGTGAGGTCACAGGGAACCGGGCAGAGGGCCTTCTCGGTGGTGGCGCCCGCCCTGTGGAACGCCCTCCCACCAGATGTCAAAGAGAACAACAACTACCAGACTTTTGGTAGACATCTGAAGGCAGCCATGAATTCCTATGCCCCACAAATAACCTAGAGGTGCATTTTAAATAAAAGGACACATTCTACTCATGTAAAAACACGCTGATTCCTGGGCCGTCCGCGGGCCGGATTGCGAAGGCGATTGGGCCGCATCCGGCCCCCGGGCCTTAGGTTGCCTACCCCTGGTATGTATAGATAAATAAATAAATATCAGCATCAGTGCTTTTTTCTTTAAAAAAAATGTTTAGGGGTATTCTCATTTTCCTACTCATATTGAAATACTGCCTCTCAGTGAGGCCAAACGTAGATTTACAAAATGTTTAGGGGTAAGCGTCCCCCCAGAAAAAAAGGACTGATGTTGATGATTCATGTGTGCATCCTAGCAAGCACCCTCTCTAGAAGAGGAAGTATTCCGCTCCCGGCTCCCAAGACCCCTGCATTGCAGGGGGTCAGGATGGATGACCTCTGGGTTCCCCTCCCCGAGTTGCGGGAGCCGCTTCTGTGATGATGCTTGCTCGGACACACGCGTATCACATCCCGCGACACCGGGAGGAGGTATCCCGGAACGGGCATTCTCCGCTCGCTCTCACACCCACAAGGGGGGGGGCGCTTCTTGCAGGAGGGCAGCACCCTAAGAAGGAAGAAGGGGTGTGCTTTCCCCTTCAAAATTCCTGCTCCGGCCACCGGCAAAATTTTAGCCTGTCTCTCAATCAGTTTGGACCTGTTTCATCAGATCAGCAAAGCTCTCTTTGAGCCAGGCAGGTAAAACCTGGAGCCCCTGCCCCCAAAAAACCCACCACGATGAGATACTCACTGCGTGACATCGTGTCGCGACTTGAGATGGACCGACTGCATGGTGCTGTTAACCTTGGGGAAAGGAGAGCCGGGGAGAAGGAGAAATAAGTACAGGTCGACGTTCGCCGGAGAACGCATCGGCTTCGCAAGGAGAGGAAGGAAATTGGAGCATCCTTGGGTCTCATCTCATATTTGGGGAGACGGCAGGGGTTCAGAGTGGTTCAAAACCCTGTGAGGTCCACTGGGCAAATCTGGGGCCATCTTTTAATCCAGAATGCGGCAGCTAGACTGGGGACAGGGAGCGGCCGCCGAGACCACATAACACTGGTCCTTAAAGACCTACATTGGCTCCCAGGACGTTTCCGAGAACAATTCAAAGTGTTGGTGCTGACCTTTAAAGCCCTAAACAGCCTCGGTCTAGTAGACCTGAAGGAGCGTCTCCACCCCGGACACCGGGGTCCATCTCCCGAGGGCCTCCTGGCGGTTCCCTCCCTGCGAGAAGCGAGGTTACAGGGAACCAGGCAGAGGGCCTTCTCGGTGGTGGCGCCCGCCCTGTGGAACGCCCTCCCGTCTGATGTCAAGGAAAGAAACAACTATCTGACTTTTAGAAGGTATCTGAAGGCAGCCCTGCTTAGGGAAGTTTTTAATGTTTGATGTTTTATTCTGTTTTTAATATTCTGTTAGGAGCTGCCCAGAGTGGCTACGGAGTCCTGGTGAGATGAGTAGGGTATAAGTAATAAATTTATTATTATTATTATTATTATTATTATCATCATCATCATCATCATCATTATCATTATCATTATCATCATTATTTATCGTCTCGGGCTAGCCTACCCTGCAGGGACGTTGTCCAAATAACATGGCTGCCACAACTCTGAGGTCAGTCAGGCAGGGCTGCAACTAATGAATGAAGCTTTCTTGATTATTATGATTATTGTTATAAATGAAAAGCTTCTGTGTCCGGTGTCAAGTCCTACTCAAGAGTAGAACCACTGAAGCTGCTTAGACACGACATGCATTTCAACGAGGCGGCTCCGGGTAGGGCTTAGAGGGCTTCTTAAAATTAGCAGCAGATATCTTAACTCCTCGGAGGAGCGATCATTAAAACCATCTATATACTGTCACATCTTTACCTGGAGTCTATGACATACAGCCAAGCCAGAGCTGTGATCTCCCAGAGATTGAGTGATATCGCTAGACAAGAGGACATGGCCCTTGTGAAATCAGGGATGTTCCTGGGGGATCAGATCTATCAGGCTACACCAGCCACTTATCTCACGGAAATCCACTATGTGGAATACCGTAGACTCCTCCCAGCGGCCAGATTAAATGGCCTCGAATCTGCGGTATTGTGGGGAAGGTTCAGGGGAGTCCCATACGCTCAGAGAACTTGTCATTGTGCCCTGGGAGGGGTGGAGTCCACCGAACATATTCTCCTGACCTGCCCTTTCTATGCAGATCTCAGGCAAAATCTTATAGCTCCACTCCTATGTCAACTTAGCTCTCTATCCAGAGAAAGACAGGTTCTATATTTGTTGAATAATGTTACTGGAAAAACAGCCTCCCTGGTGGCCAAATTTCTTTTTCTAGCTCTTAAGCGTCGCAAGATTAAAATTGACAGCATTGACATGGGTTTATCGGTATAGCTTCATTTTATTGTTGGCTATGTCTTACTCCAAAGTTCTTTTAGATGTTTTAATTTTGTATGGAAATGTGTCTTTTCTGACTGATGGTCGAATAAAGAACAGAACTGAACTGAAAACCATCTATATTTATTTATATTTTTTTGGTGGGGGGGGGAAGGGGAGTTCGGTGCGCTCTGCCTTCCCCAAGCAGACCCATCGGCAAGGGCGGCGATCGGCTAGTTATTCCTGGCTAATGTCACCTTGACTCTTCCATCCCACCCTTTCTGCTGTCTCACTCCCCTCTGCCTGCTGAGTCATGCTTTGCCACTGCAAAAAGCTGAGTCACTGCCCTGCCTGTCCTCCGGCGACCTGATTCGCAGAGCAGCCCTTTTAAAATGTGAGGGTTTTTTTTTTAATGACATATAAGAAGGACTTGTTTATTTAGGTACAGCAAATAGTTTGTTCACGAACTGCGTGTTATTTCTGGTGTCCGTACAGGTGGCAGAAACTTAAGGAATAAAGGAGTAGAAATTCCTGAAATAAAATTAAATAGAAAGGTGTGGATGGCTTTTTTTTTTTGGAACTTCTAAATGCTGCACATCATTAGAGCTATAGATTTTCAAAGTTATAGTTAAATAGTTATTTTTTATTTATTGAAAATTTTCATATTACACAAGAATATTTCTCTATAATTTCTGTAATTATAGAGAAATAAAACTGTATGTATGTTGGAAATTTGACTATGTAAAATAAGGCGTTCACTATCAAGTGTAATGTAAGGAATATGTTAATGAAAGCCTATTGGAGTATAGCAGGGAATTTGTTTAGGTATGTTTTATTTGTTTGTTTGTTTATTTAGTTTATTTGTTTGTTTGCCTGTTTGTTTATTTTGTTGCTTTTCTGTTTTTGATTTTGTGTTTGTTTGTGTTTTGTTTTCTCAGCATTTGAGATGCTGAGGTTGTGGAATTTTAAATGTGTAAATGTGTAACATAAACTAATAAAAATATTTTTTTTAAAAAAAAAGAATATTTCTCATAACATAAAATTACATACCACAGTATTATTGTTCATTGTCTATTATTACTCTCTTATATCGTCCCTTTTAAGGGAAAAAGATAAAAAGGAAAAAGGGGGAAAAAAGCATATATATATATATGTGTGTTTGTGTTTGTGTGTGTGTGTGTCTTTTGTGTGTGTGTCTGGCAGTGCCCATTTGCGTGTGAATACACCCTCTCCCTCTCGCACACAAAGGCACTTATCTGTGTGTCTGTTTGGCAGAAAAAGCTCCCTCAAACACACACTAGTAGACTCAAACTCTAACACACAGCGAGACAAACCGTCTATTTGGTGTGAGAGGGGGGTGTATTTGTGGCTGAGTATGTGGTGTGTATCTATGTGTATTTGTGTGTGTGTGTGAGGGACCCAGGTGGCGCTGTGGATTAAACCACAGAGCTTAGGGCTTGCTGATCACAAGGTCGGCGGTTCGAATCCCTGCGACGGGGTGAGCTCCCGTTGCTTGGTCCCGGCTCCTGCCCACCTAGCAGTTCGAAAGCATGTCAAAGTGCAAGCAGATAAATAGGTCCCGCTCCGGCGGGAAGGTAAACGGCGTTTCCGTGCGCTGCTCTGGTTCGCCAGAAGCGGCTTAGTCCTGCTGGCCACATGACCCGGAAGCTGTACGCCGGCTCCCTTGGCCAGTAAAGCGAGATGAGCGCCGCAACCCCAGAGTCCTCCTCAACTGGACCTATTGGTCAGGGGTCCCTTTACCTTTTTATGTGGTGTGTATCTACCGGTATTTGTATTTGTGTGTGTGTGTGTGTGTGTGTAATTAAATTTTCTATTTTGCAATTTAACATGCTCATTTATACATCCTTAATATATCAATGACTTCCCTTCTTCTCTTTCCATGGTTCCTTTTACATACCATAAATCGCTGCACATTTTACAAAAACTATACCATCCAGTATTCCATTATTACATCCGTCAAAACTCATTTGCACTGTTTGAATTTATCTTAATGCTGCCAGTGTTTTACCTATTTATCTACTTGAACTGCTAGGTTGGCAGGAGCTGGGTCCGAGCAACGGGAGCTCACCCCGTCGCGGGGATTCGAACCGCCGACCTTCCGATCGGCAAGCCCAAGAGGCTCAGGGGTTTAGACCACAGGGCCACCCGCATCCCAAGCGCCTGCATGTTTACGCCTTGGCTTACCAGTGTGGTCTTCGAGCGATGGTACGGCTGGACGATGGGCAGCCCCAGCGGAGTCACCCACTCCACCGTCCGGCCAGACTTGGCAATGCACCGGGCGCTTTCGGTCAGCCAGCCCTGCGGGGGGAGAAAGGCCGTGAGCAATGCAGTTCCCGCGGGGGGGGGGGGGCACCCCAGTTCCAGAAAGGTACATTCAAGCTGAAAGGCCTCTGGTTCCTGCCCACTGCCTGGGACCATCTCTGTGCTCTGTTTACCTCGCTGCCCATCCCCATCTTGGAGGAAACACTTTTTCCCACCCTAATAATAAGAATGGATGGAAAGGAACCCTGCTGGATCAAACTGATTCAAGACTTCAGGCAACAGCTCCCCCCCCCCCCCACTTTGCATGTTCCTGGTCCTCAGCATTTAGGAATTGCAGGTAGACTGCCCCTGGCTCTGAAGGTTCCGCTTTTCTATCATAAAACATACGTCAACAAGAGGAGCCCTGTTAGATTAATAATAATAATAATTATTATTATTATTATTATTTGTTATTTATACCCTGCCCATCTGGCTGGGTTTCCCCAGCCACTCTGGGCGGCTTCCAACAGAATGTTAAAATACAATAATCCATCAAACATTAAAAGCCTCCCTAAACAGGGCTGCCTTCAGATGTCTTCTAAAAGTCTGGTAGTTATTGTTCTCTTTGACATCTGGTGGGAGGGTGTTCCACAGGGCGGGTGCCACCACCGAGAAGGCCCTCTGCCTGGTTCCCTGTAACTTGGCTTCTCGCAGGGAGGGAACCGCCAGGAGGCCCTCGGCGCTGGCCCTCCGTGTCCGGGTAGATCAAAAGCTCATACCAAGAAAAAACTTAGTTGGTCTCTAAGGTGCTACTGGAAGAATTTTTTTATTTTTTATTTTGTTTTGACTATGGCAGACCAACACGGCTACCTACCTATAACTCCTATAACTCCCTGAAGCGTTTGCAAATGAATGAGGCACACGGGTTACCTGGATTTCTCGAGTTCCTGAGAACATCTCCTTGAGGCTGTTGAAGACTTGCTGCACGAGGTAATGAGACGCTTCCCAAACGTATTCCTGGGTGGAGGGAACGCAAAATGGGTAGAGTTAAGAGGCAGAAAGGGACGCGGGTATCCTTGTCTTCTGAGTCAGACGACTGGGCACATTTAGCTGGGTACTGCCTGAGTACTGATTCCATCAATGGTGACTCCGAAATACTTTACACATCACTTGGGAAGACAGCCGAACTTGTATATTATATTATCTTCTACTGTATTCACTCTGCTGATGAAGCCATAAAGGCGAAACAGGGACAAAAATCCGGATATCCTTGTTCTTCTGAGTGCTCCGATTCTATGTTGAAATATCAAGTTTATGTTTTATCGCCGGATTAAGCTTTATCATCTTTTGGAACTATCAATTGACTTGTATGGACGGCACCGAACTGTTGCATCCTCACATTGTACCTCCATATATGAATTTTCTTCCATAATTTGGAGTGTTAGTATGGACATATTGTATGTATATTGATTGATTTGGGGTTATGCTATATCACACATTGGATTGGGTCCATGCGCATGTTTTTGGAGATTGTTATTTATAATTTACGTGCTATTACAATTATCATTTATCAGCCGGTTACGTTTGTTGTATGATTCATACATAGCTGTACATAACCAGGGTTTGCTGTTGTTGGATATTGTTAATATAATATAACATGGATTGTACTTGAGTTCTCCCACTGCATTGGCCATCCTCTCCTGATGCAGCCTTTGGGGACCACTGGGCTAGACAGAAGAAGGAGGGAGGGAGGGGGAGAGAGAGAGAGAGAGAGAGAGAGAAGGAAAGCAAGCAAGCAAGCAAGCAAGCAAGCAATAGGACCTGGGGGAATTCGTCGATCTCCTTGAGGCGCTTCTCGATTTGGAGGCGCCCGCCGTAGCGGGTGACCCCGTACACAACCGTCATCACCGTCTGTTTCACCACTTTGCGGCCGATGAATCCGTCCAGGACCTGGGCGATTTTGACGCCCTGATCGGCGTCCCGCTTCCGGTACACTTCCACCTGCAAGCGAGGAGAAGAAGGGGTAAAAGGCAAGTGCATTTTAGTGTATTTATTCACTGCCCTAACCTTCCCGGTGGGACCCAGGTGGCGCTGTGGGTTAAACCACAGAGCCCATAGGGCTTGCTGATCAGAAGGTCAGCGGTTCGAATCCCCGCGACGGGGTGAGCTCCCGTTGCTCGGTCCCTGCTCCTGCCAACCTAGCAGTTCGAAAGCACGTCAAAGTGCAAGTAGATAAATAGGTACCGCTCCGGCGGGAAGGTAAACGGCGTTTCCGTGCGCTGCTCTGGTTCGCCAGAAGCGGCTTAGTCCTGCTGGCCACATGACCCGGAAGCTGTACGCCGGCTCCCTCGGCCAGTAAAGCGAGATGAGCGCCGCAACCCCAGAGTCGGTCATGACTGGACCTAATGGTCAGGGGTCCCTTTACCTTTACCTTATCCTTTGGTGTAGGTCTGAAGGACAGTGGACCGGCCCCCTGCTGAAAAAGTTTGTTGACCCTTGTAGACTTAGCAAGTCTAAGGTATAGGTAAAGGGACCCCTGACCATTAGGTACCTATTTATCTACTTGCACTGCTATGCTTTCGAACTGCTAGGTGGGCAGGAGCAGGGACCAAGCAACGGGAGCTCACCCTGTCGCGGGGATTCAAACCGCCGACCTTCTGATCGGCAAGCCCTAGGCTCTGTGCTTTAGACCACAGCGCCACCCAAAGGAGCAAACCAGTGATATTTGAGGGAGCAGGCTAGCAGTCAGGGCCCATGACTTACATCACAGGAGACAAACACTGTTGCTTTATGTAGGTTTCATTTTATTTGTTTTTTATCTTATATTTTGGACATGTACATCCACTTTTATTTTTCCTTTAAATTTTTTTGGGGCCCCCAAGAGAGTGGGGCCCTAAGCTATAGCTTGTTTGGCTTATACATAAATCTGAAAGGAAATACACACCAAGAGCTCTGGCCAGAAATTTCAATACTAGGAATAAATCCTAGTCGTGAGTTGTAGTTAAATAAAAGTATGTATTCTGTTAAGAATTACAGTCTTAAGCAGAGAATGTAGATTCAAATAAGACAAACAGTTTCAGGTTCACAATAATATGTGTAGCTTCAAATGAAAAATACAACTTCAAATTCAAAAGGTTCGTTTTATAAGTAAAGCCGGAGTGAAGAGTCGATTCAGGAAAAGCAACCAGGACAGGGCCCTGTTTCGATATGGATGTCTTCGTCAGCTAGTTTTTGAGTTCATGTTAATTTGTAGAGTGCATTTGGAAGTAGCATGTAACTCTGTTTTTCAGATGTAGTGTCTGAGAGTGAAGAGATCAGTATGTATCTGAGTTTTTCTGTGCGTTTTTTTAGTGTGTTTTTATACGTAAATCCGGCACTGAGCAGGACTATTACCAACAGTCTTGCCCCCGTAGTTGCGTAATAGAAAAAGGTGACATCCTCCTTGGCGATGTCCTCCCCAACTATTCCTATCAAGAAGGCCTCTGGTTGTTTTTTAAAGGTGTATTTAAAGATCTTTTTTAATTCATTATATATGTTTTCCCAATATATTTTTACCCTCTCGCAGGTCCACCACATGTGGTAGAAACTGCCCTCTTTTGACTTACATTTCCAACAGTTCTTGTCCCTGGTTTTATACATTTTGGACAGTTTTACCGGGGTAATATACCATCTGTATAACATTTTGTAAATGTTTTCCTTCAAAGTTACAGCTGCCGTAAACTTAAACCCCACATTCCAAAGTTTGTGCCATTTCGTGTATTCTATGTTTGAGCCTATATCCATTGCCCACCTCATCATGGCGCTTTTGATTTCTTCATCTTTTGTTGTCCATTCTAATAGGAAGTCATACATTTTTGCTAGTAATTTCGAATTGGTTTGAATCAGAACTCTTTCTATTATTGAGTCGTTTTTATCAAACCCTTTTATTCTCTTGTCTTTCTGAAACTATTCAACTGGTGGTATTCAATCCAACTTGATATTTTGTTTTGTAACTCCTCGTATGACTTCATTTGTGGCTTGCCACTTTCCCAGCTCAATATCTCTCTGTAGTTTAGCCATTGCCTTGTCATATTTAATTTTTTAACTGCATGGATTTCTTGTATAGAGAGCCATCCCGGCGGCGTCCTCTCTAACCAATTCTTATACCTGTCCCAGACTTCATATAATGATCTTCTAATAGTATGTTTTAAGATCTGGAGACTAGACTTTGGTGGGTGCAGCCTAGAATAGCATTTGCCTTTTTTGCTGCTGCAGCATGCTGTCGAAGAGGCAGGGGTATAGCTTCACGCAGCGTATAGTTAAACAGTGGAACTCGCTGTCGCAGGAGGCAGGGACACAGGAGCTCCTCAAGGCTCCAACTTCAGGACATGCATTCGGGGTCGAAAGGGTTTCCCGCAGCGGGAGCGCCCGGGAGCCAAGCGCTTACCTGCTGAGCCACCCCGCTGTAGACGTCTTGCGGAACGTCGCAGGGGGAAAGGTTCACCGAGGTGGCGCCCACGATGTCCCGCCCGAGCGCCGCGTAGTGCTGCAGCCCGTTGCAGGAGCCGTCCTGGGTAGAAGGCACAAAGGGAATCAGGTGGCGGCGGCGGCGTGATAATAAACTAAAATCGATGGGTGGGTGGAAAGGAACCCTGCTGGATCAATCTGATTCATGGGTGGGAAGCTCAGACTTCAGGCAACAGCTCCCCGCACTTTGCATGTTCCTGGTCCTCAGCGGTTAGGAGTTGCAGGTAGACTGCCCCTGGCTCTGGAGGTTCCACTTTTCTATCATAAAACATACGTCAACAAGAGGAGCCCTGCTAGATATCTCTCTCTCCAAAGATTGATTTGAGGCTGCCTGGATATTCTTTGAGCTTGCATTATTTTGGGTTACAGCACGTGTCGCGCCTCGGAAGTCGAACGGGATCCGTTCCGGAAGTCCGTTCGACTTCCAAAACGTTCGGAAACCAAGGTGCGGCTCCTGCAGCCAATCGGAAGCCGCGTAAGCCGCGTTGGACGTTCAGGTTCTAAAGAACGTTCGCAAACCGGAACACTCACTTCCGGGTTTGCGGCGTTCAGAAGCCAAAACGTTGGACTCGCAAAGCGTTCGGGATCCAAGGTACGACTGTACTTCCAACCCGTGAACAGAATGGGATAAAGAGCACTTTTGAGGGGAGAGGTGGCCCCCTCTCCAACTACGTACCTGATGGACAGGGAAATGGGAGACGTACTCGGCAGGATTCGGGGCTCTGGCGGCCTTGGCAATCTCCATGCAGCAGGCCAAAGCCTGCCACGGCTCGTCCGTGTTCATCCACCACTTCCGGCCCTGGGAAGGGTAAGGCGAGAAAAGGGTTCAACCGGCCGGGAGATTGACGCAGGACTAGATACTTAAGGAAATTCTGCGCGGCGGCGTGGAGAAAAGGGGTGATAGGCTGATAGCTGTAATCTGACATCAGGAATCACAAGACAGAGAAACCAGTAGGAGAACACTTGAATCTCCCAGGACACTCTATACAAGATCTCAACGTAGCTGTCTTATTGCAAAGGGATTTCAGAAATAGACTGGAAAGAGAAGTTGCTGAATTGCAACTCATTACCAAGCTTAAAACCATGGAGAGACCTGGTCTGAACAGAGACATTGGATTCTTATCTCATTATACATGACAAAGCTATTCTTAACCTTCTCACCCCTTGCTTTTTCCTGTAAGACCAATTGCAGTCGTTAACCGTCGTCAACAGGTTTACCACAGCTATCAGCCCATCACCCATTCCCACCACCCATCTGAGTAATACCCCTCCCCACCCTCTCACTATATATAAGGGTCTGGTGACTTCTGTTTCAGTGTATCTGAAGAAGTGTGCATGCACACGAAAGCTCATACCAAGAACAAACTTAGTTGGTCTCTAAGGTGCTACCGGAACGAATTGTTTTCATTTTTCATTTTGTTTTGACTACGGCAGACCAACACGGCTACCTACCTGTAACTGGAACTATATCAAAACAGTATTTTATCATCTTTATTGGTCTCCGGGTTAAGATGGGTCTCCCCCAAGGTCCCTGTGTCCCCTGGATCCTGTGGGATGTATAACACTGGTGCAGTCAATCACAACATTCCTAGAATGTACACAAGGGATCTCAGTCCTCCAGCTAGAGTTTCCTGTACCTGGACTGAGACCACTTCCTCTGTGTGACCAGAGGTGGGAGTGGCCTTACCTGTAGTTACTCAAAGTCACAGGTGAGCAGCCATTCCACCCTCTTCCTCATCGGGACTTCGAGCAAGCAACATCTTAAGAGAAGATGCACTCTTGGCTTCCAGCCAAGAGGGCCCAGATGGAGCCTCCTCCCTTAAGGAGAGTCTCCACGTGTACATATTTAATCCAAGCTAGCCTGCCTTTCTGAGACTTGTAGAACCTTGGAAATGTCTGTGAGTAAACCTTTTTACTTTTAAAGAGCTATGTGTCGTGTATTTACTTTTAAGGAGGAACCAGGGGAAATATGCCAGGAATCTGCCTTATTTTAGAAGTTCAAAAGAACTTGATCGCCACGTTTTGCTGCGTTTAATTGGGAATGAGAATCTCTGCTAGTTTGGAGCTTGTTAACACAAACTGGGATAGGAAATATTAAACAATATTCCCTCATCCATATTCCCACATCTCCCACAGATCCGACCAATTCCTGCCCGCAACGGACCCTGGACTCGCCCCCCCCCCGACCCACCGTCAGGGGGTGGTCCGCCGAATCCAAGATGTCCTCCATGATTTCGTTGGCGTAGGCCAGCCTGCCCCGCAGGCTCTCTTTCTTCTTCAGCCCTGTCAAGTTGACCAGGTGGACCTTCAGCCAGTCGAGGCCGTGGGGGCCCAGGGGCCGGCCCTCGGCGAAGAGCAGGATGGCCCTCGTGAGGTCGCTGCCGAGGTGGTTGAAATGGGGAGGGCAAGGATAGGTCCTCCCCCGGAAGTCCACGTTGTGCGGGAACCAGAAGACGCGGCCGCTCATGTGCTTGGCGATGGACAGCTTGTAGAGCGCGTCCATCCGGAGGCTGTACATCTCCGTGGCCTTCTTGCGGCACCGGGCCGCCTCCCGCCGCAGCGCCACTTTGCTCGGCGCGGCCCCGCCGGGGAAGTGCGTGGCAGGCTGGGGGGCCTCCGAGGGCGGCGGCGGGACGTCCAGCTTCTCGTTGCCCTTGTCGTTGAAGACGGAGATGACCACGTCCAGGACGGCTGGGTTGACCTTCCAGGGGCAGTTGCCCAGCTGGTTCAGGGCGTCCATGACAGGGTAGAGGCTGCTGCGCGGGGAGCGGTCCAGCAATAGCTGGTGCTGCGTCGCCCCTTCGACGTAGCGCATGAGCTTGGTCGGGGCGAAGACGTAGGCGCCGAACTGCGTGGATACCCAGGGGACGGGCGGGCAGAGCATGGGGATGATGAAGGAGTCGAAGGTCAGCGTGGTCTCGGCGGCCTCCATGAGAAGGCGGGTGAACAGGGGGTGCGGCCTGATGAAGCCCACCTGCAGGGGAAGGAGGGGGGTGAACTTACTGCTTACATTATTCTCCCCATGTATAAGACGACCCCTATTCTTTGTAGCCCAAAATTTAAAAAATCAGTATTTTAAACGTGGGGCTGCCTTTGAAGGTGACCCAGAAACTGCAACTAATCCAGAATGTGGCAGCTAGACTGGGGACTGGGAGCGGCCGCCGAGACCACATAACACCGGTCTTGAAAGACCTACATTGGCTCCCAGTACATTTCCAAGCACAATTCAAAGCGTTGGTGCTGACCTTTAAAGCCCTAAACGGCCTCAAAGGCCCAGTAGACCTGAAGGAGCATCTCCACCCCCACCGTTCAGCCTGGACACTGAGGTCCAGCTCTGAGGGCCTTCTGGCGGTTCCCTCACTGCGAGAAGCAAAGTTACAGGGAACCAGGCAGAGGGCCTTCTTGGTGGTGGCGCCCGCCCTGTGGAACGCCCTCCCAGCAGATGTCAAAGAGATAAACAACTACCTGACATTTAGAAAATACCTGAAGGCAGCCCTGTTTAGGGAAGTTTTTAATCTGTGATATTTTAATGTATTTTGATATTTGTTGAGTGGCTGGGGAGACCCGGCCAGATGGGCGGGGTACAAATAAATTATTATTATTATTATTATTATTATTATTATTATTATTATTATTTATTCTGAGCGACCAGTTTCAGTCTGGCTGGCAGACATCAGTCCTAAACACACTCCAGAAACTGGGCCTTGCTCCCCAAAGCCTCTTAACTATGGGCTTGGGCCAAGCTAGCTCTGTGGTCAGGCCAAGAATCATGGATTTAGAGAGACAACAGGACTGTGCAAGGGTTCCTGATTATAAAATCATAGAAAACGGGAGATATGTTACCACTCCAGCAACACATCTCTACTTCCTTACATCCAGAAATGCAAGAAGGGCTTATACCTTGCCAGAAGCTCGGCCCTGCCCTCACCGGTTCTGGAAGGCTCCTATGCACACAGACTTTGCACCTGCCCATTAGGGGAAACAGGAAGCCCCGAACATATATTTTTTAGATGCCCTCTTTACGCTGAGATTCGTAGAGAAACCATCAATCTTTTGCTGAAGAGGCTTGTCGATCTTACAGACAGGTCCAAACTAAACTCGCTCCTCATAGGCAAAGATCATAAAACGACCTGGCTGGTAGCTTTGTAGATTTGTAAGCTCAGATAATCCTCCAGAATAAAATAGCTTTCTAGGGAAAAGCTGAAGCCCCTTTTGGGGCATCTCAGGATCAGTTTTTTTATGGTAGTCCAGATCTCAGTCGTACGGATATGTGTATATTTTTCAATTTTAACCCATGAGCTATTGTTGCAATCTCTTTTAATTGTATATTTTATCTTTATGAATGCTGTCACTATTGTGTTATGTGAGCTGGTCTCTGACCGTAAATAAATAAATTCAATTCAACATCAAATAGAACAGCTTTGATATTTTATCAAATACAGTGGTACATTGAAAACTAATAAAATATTATTATTGTTATTATTAAAAAGTAGTAGGCAGAGAAGGGACCCAGGTGGCGCTGTGGGTTAAACCACAGAGCCTAGGGCTTGCCGATCAGAAGGTCGGCGGTTCGAATCCCCGCAACGGGGTGAGCTCCCGTTGCTCAGTCCCTGCTCCTGCCCACCTAGCAGTTCGAAAGCACGTCAAAGTGCAAGTAGATAAATAGGTACCGCTGTAGCGGGAAGGTAAACGGCGTTTCCGTGCGCTGCTCTGGTTCGCCAGAAGCGGCTTAGTCATGCTGGCCACATGACCCGGAAGCTGTACGCCGGCTCCCTCGCCCAGTAAAGCGAGATGAGCGTTGCAACCCCAGAGTCGTCCGCGACTGGGCTTAATGGTCAGGGGTCCCTTTACCTTTACCTTTAGTAGGCAGAGAGAGAAGGGGTTAACGGGGCTGACAGAGAGCCGAGGAATGGGGAAGAGGGGGCGATGAGAGAGGGAGGGGGTCCAAGGGCCACCTCCGTTGCCCCGTGCACTTTTGCCCCTGGCCCCGCCCACCACTACCACGCGGCCCCCAGGATTTCTCCCCCCCCACCCCCCCAGTTTCCAGTTCCCTCCTGGCCGCTGCTAATTTGCAGACGGCGGGTCCTTGCCCCGCCCCCTACCTGGCGGCCGCTGCGGAAGGAGTAGACGTGGTAGAGGACGGGGATGAGCTTCTGCTCCAGCCCCGGGTTCAAGAGGTTGCTCTCCATCTTGAGGACCTGCACCAGCAGCTCCACCAGGTGCAAGCCCAGCTGCACGAGAAGAGCGTGGGGCCAGGAGTGCTGCTTGCACACCAGCGAGGGGCTGCAGCCGTCTTCGGCCGCCAGCTTCTCCCAGTACTCGCGAGGCAGGTAGCCGTCCACCTGCGGGGAAAGGAAGGGTTCGAGGTTAGAGAAAAAGAAGAGAAGCGTTTGGATTTGATATCCCGCTTTATCACTCCCCGAAGGAGTCTCCAAGCGGCTCACATTCTCCTTTCCCTTCCTCCCCCACAACAAACACTCTGTGAGGTGAGTGGGGCTGCGAGACTTCAGAGAAGTGGGACTAGCCCAAGGTCACCCAGCAGCTGCATGTGGAGGAGCGGGGATTCGAACCGCCGACCTTCTGATCAGCAAGCCCTAGATCTCTGTGGTTTAACCCACAGCGCCACCTGGGTCCCTGATTTGGTTACCCTATTAGAAATACACAGACAGATCATTATGAAATCACTGTGGGGTTTAATAAGTTAACGGGTTAGATGTGGAGAACCTTTCTGCTGTACTTTATCGGAAGGCGAAAGGTGATCATAACAATTTAAAGAAGAAGAAAAAGAAGAAGAGTTTGGATTAGATATCCCGCTTTATCACTCCCCGAAGGAGTCTCCAAGCGGCTCACATTCTCCTTTCCCTTCCTGCCCCACAACAAACACTCTGTGAGGTGAGCGGGGCTGAGAGACTTCAGAGAAGTGGGACTAGCCCAAGGTCACCCAGCAGCTGCATGTGGAGGAGCGGGGATGCGAACCCGGTTCACCAGATTACGAGTCCACCGCTCTTAACCACTACACCACACTGGCTCTCCACAGAGGCGACGGCTGTCCCAGGTTCTTTTCGTTTGTTTGTTATTGCATGTGTCTATCGGTGGTGCATGCTCTGGTTTTCTCCCGCTTGGACTACTGCCATGCGCTCTCCGTGGGGCTCCCTTTGAAGGTGACCTGGAAACTACAACTAATCTAGAATGCGGCAGCCAGACTGGTGACTGGGAGCGGCTGCTGAGACCACATAACACCGGTCTTGAAAGACCTACATTGGCTCCCAGGACGTTTCCAAGCACAATTCAAAGTGTTGGTGTTGACCTTGAAAGCCCTAAACGGCCTCGGCCCAGGATACCTGAAGGAGCGTCTCCACCCCCATCGTTCAGCCCGGACACTGAGGTCCAGCGCCAAGGGCCTTCTGGCGGTTCCCTCCCTGCGAGAAGTGAGGTTACAGGGAACCAGGCAGAGGGCCTTCTCGGTGGTGGCGCCCGCCCTGTGGAACGCCCTCCCAGCAGATGTCAAGGAAATAAACAACTATCTGACTTTTAGAAGACATTTGAAGCCAGCCCTGTTTAGGGAAGTTTGATGTTTTTATCGTGTTTTTAATATTCTGTTGGGAGCCGCCCAGATGGGCGGGGTGTAAATAATAAATTATTATTATTATTATTATTATTATTATTATTATTATTATTATTATTATTATTATTATTATTATAATAAATTATTCCAGCAGACAAAAACATTCCATTAAACAACCCATAACACTACAAAACAAAACTGTACAAATATGTACTGTAAGATGAACACTGAGAGCCAATGTTACAGGGCTGGAAATGTTAGAGGGCAGGATTATGACTGGGAGACTCGGGTTCGAATCCCCACTCGGCCATGAAGCTTTCGCCGTAGCGACCTTTGGCCAGTCACTCACACTCAGCCCAACCTACAGTATTTTTCGCTCTATAAGGCGCACCTGACCATAGGACGCACCTAGTTTTTAGAGGGGAAAAGCCCCATTTTTTTTTAGGATCAGCTCAAATTTCTGCAGCTTCTTTTGCAAAGGAGAAAAGCCCCATTTTTTGGAGGATCAGCTCAAAGTTGTTGAGCTTACTTTGCAAAGGGAAAAAACCCTGTTTTATGGGGTTTAACTCACAGTTCTGCAGCTTCAGGAAGCCATTTCTACAGTTTCCAGGCAGATAATCTAATCAGCCAGTCCCATGTCGCTGGGGAAACAGCCTCCCTCTGCAAGGGGGCGGGGCTGGAATCTCTCTCCCTTATCTCTCTCCCCGATCGTTTGCTGAGCAGCTGCTCAGGGGGCTTCCTTTCAACACCCCCTTCTCTCTCTCTCTCTTTTTAAAAAAAAAACAATCTGCTTTTGCCTCTGGACAGTTCAGCTCCAGGGACCGCACATTCGCTCCATAAGACGCACAGACATCTCCCCTTACTTTTTAGGAGGAGAAAAGTGCGTCTTATGGAACAAAAAATACGGTACCTTCCAGGGTTGTCGTGAGGGCAAAAAGAGAAAGAGGAGAACCATGTGTCTCGGGAGGGAAGGCAGGATATAAATGTCACGGAAAGGAAGGAAGGAATTCAGGAGACTGGGTGGAGCAGGACCGGCGGCGTGAAGGCGACGGCGCTTACCTGAGCGTCCTTCGCGAGCAGCTGCACGTATTTGTCGTACAGCCTCTGGATCTTCTCCACCAACCGGCCCCCGGATTTCTTCTGCAACATGAATTTGCTGTAGACTTTGGAGCCCAGTTCCCTCGCCAGGACGAGGAGAGACTCCCCTTGCGGGGGCAGGTTGTTGAGGCTCTGGGGGAGGAAGGAGGTTATAAATATAAAAGAGAATTTATTTCCTCAGACTTTTAAAGAAGAACAATCTGAGTGAGAGACTGCTGGTGTCCTTCTACCGAGGCTCCATAGAGAGCATTCTTATATACTGTATTTGTGCTTGGTTCTCCAGCTGCACAGCCAGGGAGAAGAAGATACTTCAGAAGGTCATAACCACAGCCCAAAATATTATTGGTCATCCTCTCCCATCTCTGGAAGAACTATACAGTTCCCGTTGCCTTAAAAAGGCTAACAATATTTTAAAGGATCCATCCCATCCAGGATATAGTCTCTTTGCACCACTGCCTTCGGGTAGAAGATATAGAACAATTAGATCAAGAACAAATAGATTGAAGAACAGTTTCTACCCAAGAGCTATAACCATCTTAAATGCTGTAACCAGATAATATGACCTTGGAGAGCTGTGATGGGTGTATGTGTGTGTATGTGTGGCTTTCTTTGGTGTGTGTGTGTTTTGTGCTGCTTTTTGTTTCTTTCTGTTTTTTTAACAGGACGGCATGCAATTTCGTTGCACTTGTATAGCGTTGTGCTTGTACTTGTGCAATGACAATAAATTATCTTATATCTTATATCTTATTAGGCATAACTGACCACATATTATCAAACAGACTCTGTATACAAATTGTGCAAAATACGAGCACGACAGAACAAAACGTATGCCAATCAAATCCTTAACTTCAGAATTCCCGACTCGTCCACAAAAGTAACTCCGAATTTCTCACAGTGACCCTTTGTTAAAAAATCAATTTGTGTATAATACAGCAGTACAACACTACCACTCCCCCATCCAATTAAAAACCATTAAATCTCTTTGTAATGACCCAGTCTTTCTACATGGACAGCACTCAAAAATTCAGCTACTATAAGAGTAATTTGATCATTACTGTCCGAAAGCAGGTTCTGTACCGTTGGAGGCATAGAAGTCAGCCTGTCGCGTTGTAAGGTCTCTAATAATTGTCTTCTTGCATAAATGCCAAAATCACAAGAAAAGAAAATATGCTCCAAAGTATCTGGTTCCTGTTTACTACATTTGCAGAGACGCTCAGATCTTGGGAGAGCTAAATATCTTCCTCTCACCATCATAGAGGGGAACATATTGAAAGGAGGTTATGACTTTATTTATTGAACTTACATACCGCCCTATACCACTTGCGATACCTATTAGTCCATAAATTAAAGGTAAAGGTAAAGGGACCCCTGACCATTAGGTCCAGTCGCGGACGACTCTGGGGTTGCGGCGCTCATCTCACTTTAGTGGCCGAGAGCCGGCGTACAGCTTCCAGGTCATGTGGCCAGCATGACTAAGCCGCTTCTGGCGAACCAGAGCAGCGCACGGAAACGCCGTTTACATTCCCGCCGGAGCGGTACCTATTTATCTACTTGCACTTTGACGTGCTTTCGAACTGCTAGGTTGGCAGAAGCAGGGACCGAGCAACGGGAGCTCACCCCGTCGCGGGGATTCGAACCGCTGACCTTCTGATCGGGAAGCCCTAGGCTCTGTGGTTTAACCCACAGCGCCACCCGCGTCCCTGCTGCTCATACCCTTAGGGTGCTTCTAAAATTTAGCCAAAATCTGTCCCACTGCGGTACCTACCCTGTTTCCCCTAAAATAAGACGTAGCCATAAAATAAGCCGTAGCAGGATGGCATTTATCTACTTGCACTTTGACGTGCTTTCGAACTGCTAGGTTGGCATGAGTTTAGGTTGGCTTAGTAGTTTATGTAAAATACGCAGGGATTTATGTTATGCAAAATAAACCGTGGAAAGAGAAGAAGGGAAGCCGTTGAGATTTTAAGGTTGTTTAAAAGAATATTCTAACATGTAAGGCATAAAAGTTATAGGGGGTGGGGGAAACCCTCTTACCCGCATGAGGACATCAACATATTCTCTGTCTTTCAGCACGCAGAGGAAGGGGTAGAGGTTTAGCTGCCCTGATTTCCGTTGCGCCATGTGTACCTTCGACTCCTGCAGGCTCTGGAGGAGAGATGCGTGCCAACGGCTGCGGAGGGCGGACAGCAGGCTCCGCTGCGCATGAGTAAAACCGTAAAGAAAGCTACTATAATAATAACATAATATTTTATTTGTACCCCGCCCATCTGGCCGGGTCTCCCCAGCCACTCTACATCATCATCATCATCCTCATAACAATGGGGCATTAAGCGGCCGCAGCATATTCCCAGGGCTGCAGAGAGAGGAGTGTAGGCGGTCTGCCGCTTTGGGGCACCGTAGCAGCAAGCCAGCCACAAACTACAACTCCCATCAGCCCCTGCCCGAGACAAATGTTTAAAGGCAGAGAGCAGGAAGGAATGGGCATTGGCAAAACAAGGTGCTAGATCTCATGGTTTCCCCCTCCCGGCTAATCTCCGCTGGTAGCTTGCATCATGGGAGGGTGGATTTGATTTAAATCACTAGTCGGTAAGACTTGGTTTAAATCGTGTTTGTTTTTACAGAAAGACTCATTCTTGCTGGTATCATCTTAATATTTACAACCAGAGGAAGGTTTCGTTTATTGGAATAATGAATCTTCAGAGTAGTTTTTACAGTTGTATCAAAAAATTACTGATTTGGTTAAAGGTAAGGTAAAGGAACCCCTGACCATTAGGTCCAGTCGTGTCCGACTCTGGGGTTGCAGCGTTCATCTTGCTCTATAGGCCGAGGGAGCCGGCGTACAGCTTTCGGGTCATGTGGCCAGCAGGACTAAGCCGCTTCTGGCGAACCAGAGCAGCGCACGGAAACGCCGTTTACCTTCCTGCCGGAGCGGTACCTATTTACCTACTTGCACTTTGACGTGCTTTTGAACTGCTAGGTGGGCAGGAGCTGGGACCGAGCAATGGGAGCTCACCCCGTCGCAGGGATTCGAACCGCCGACCTTGTGATCAGCAAGCCCTAGATCTCTGTGGTTTAACCCACAGCGCCACCTGGGTCCCTGATTTGGTTACCCTATTAGAAATACACAGACAGATCATTATGAAATCACTGTGGGGTTTAATAAGTTAACGGGTTAGATGTGGAGAACCTTTCTGCTGTACTTTATCGGAAGGCGAAAGGTGATCATAACAATTTAAAGAAGAAGAAAAAGAAGAAGAGTTTGGATTAGATATCCCGCTTTATCACTACCCGAAGGAGTCTCCAAGCGGCTCACATTCTCCTTTCCCTTCCTCCCCCACAACAAACCCTCTGTGAGGTGAGTGGGGCTGAGAGACTTCAGAGAAGTGGGACTAGCCCAAGGTCACCCAGCAGCTGCATGTGGAGGAGCGGAGACACAAACCCAGTTCACCAGATTACAAGTCTACTGCTCTTAACCACTACACCACACTGGCTTCATTTAACCAAAACAACACCATCATAGCATGATTTACATCAAATTGTGATTTAAATCGATTCGATTTAAATCAAATCCACCCTGATTCCATGGTAACTATCCGACCTCCCAAAATTTCAACACGATTTGGCCCCTTTCCGTTTTAACGCTTCAAATTCTTTCCTCTCTCTCTCGTCCTTTTACCGCTCTGCTGGCTTCCTCCGTCAAGGGCTTGGCCGCCTCCACGGAATCGATGGTGACTGTGTCTGACGCCTCCATCGCCAGCTGCTTCCGGAACTGGTCTCGCAATTCTTGCGCCGTGAAATCGAGCTTGGGGTAGGAGACGGGCTTCCCCTGGGGCGAGAAAGAAAAGCGGGCGGGGGGTGGGCAGGGCGCCAAGGGGGCGTTTGGCACAGACGGATGCCGCGCTCAGCAGGCGAGGGGCATTGAGTCGGCAGAGTCCTCTCCCTGTATTCCTTATCCCCAGTGTTTACTAACCTCAGCTAGACTGTTTTTGGAGCTGGAGGATCCACTGTTTTGGGGGGACAGGGGGCAGGCAGGAGTGGGGGTCTCCCTGGCCCTGAATAGGGTAACTGTGCCCCCGAAGGACCAGGTGCGCAGCCTGGGAGTCATTTTGGACTCACAGCTGTCCATGGAGGTGCAGATCAATTCTGCGTCCAGGGCGGCTGTCTACCAGCTCCATCTGGTACGCAGGATGAGACCCTCCCTGCCCGCAGACTGTCTTGCCAGAGTGGTGCAAGCTCTGGTTTTCTCCTGCTTGGACTACTGCAATGCGCTCCACGTGGGGCTGCCTTTGAAGGTGACCCAGAAACTACAACTAATCCAGAATGCGGCAGCTAGACTGGGGACTGGGAGCGGCTGCTGGGACCATGTAACACAGGTCCTGAAAGACCTACATTGGCTCCCAGGACGTTTCCGAGCACAATTCCAAGTGTTGGTGCTGACTTTGAAAGCCCTAAAAGGCCTCGGTCCTGTATACCTGAAGGAGCGTCTCCACCCCCATCGTCCAACCCCAACAGAGGTCCAGCTCCGAGGGCCTTCTGGCGGTTCCCTCCCTGCGATAAGTGAGGTTACAGGGAACCAGGCAGAGGGCCTCTTCGGTGGTGGCGCCCTCCCATCAGATGTCAAGGAAATAAACAACTATCTGACTTTTAAGAGACATCTGAAGGCAGCCCTGTTTAGGGAAGTTTTTAATGTTGGATGTTTTATCGTCTTTTTAATATCCTGTTGGAAGCCGCCCAGAGTGTCTGGGGAAACCCAGGCAGATGGGCGGGGTATAAATAATAAATTTATTATTATTATTATTATTATTATTATTATTATTATCATCACCTTCGCGTAGAAGTCCCGGAGTAGGGGAACCGTGCAGATTTCGGCAGGGCGAGGAGGCGGGGGCTGGAAGTCTTCCACAACCCTCCGGACGGCTTTCAACACCATCGTCCTCCAGTCTTCCTCGAACCCAGAGTCCCGGAAGAGGTCCTTCACTTGAAAGCCGTCTTCTTTGAGCTGCTGAAGGCATCTGTGGAGGTCGGGGGTGGTGGGGTGAGAGGAAGGAGCGGCAGAGAAAGAGGCTTGGGTCAGCAGGGTCCGAAGACAGCGGCCCCCTCCCCCTATCAAACAACAGCTATCGAAATTAAATGGCTTTGGCTGAGACGGCCAAGTTGACGTGCTTATAATTAGGAGAAAAATCACCGCTGGCAATTTATGAATGTCAAAAGAAGTAGGAGTTCTTGTTCCAATTAACACTAGAATAAACGTTCCCAAGAACTCAGGCTGAATGTTTTAGCATAAGAGTAAGTTTACTCACAAGTAGAGTAATGTATGCTTTCTGTTTTGTTTGAGTCTTTGGTGAATGAAACGTCTTGGTTAGTAGATCAGTGTGTAATCTCAGGTTTTTCTATGTTTTTCTGTGACGCACAGACGTTTCATTCACCAAAGACTCAAACGAAACAGAAAGCATACATTACTCACATTCTGTTTAAAAAGACGAGCTGAAGAAGGCATCGTCCGAAACAGGGCCCTGACCTGGGTTCCAGTTCTCGTATCTCAGAAGCCCCAACTTTCATCTTCAAAAGACTTTTCTTTCTAAAACTATTACTACTGTTTAAGATTGTATTCCAATAGGAAATAGTGAATTTTGTTTGATTCTACTTGTGAGTAAACTTACTCTTATGCTAAAACATTCAGCCTGAGTTCTTGGGAACATTTATTCTAGTGGCAATTTATGAATGACTGGAAAACCCTTCTGGACTTTATGCATTTTTTGATTTAAATCGGATTTTTTTTTATTTAAATCGGATTTTTAAAATAAAATCCTTTTGGAGGAAAAATCTTTCTAAATATAGTCTTCTATTTAAGTTACATTGTAGTCCAAAGGCTATTCATCAGGAAATAAGGATTTGTTTTAAGTTTATCAAGTGTGCTAAAACTCAGTCTAAGTTTTTTTTTAAAAAATGTTTAACCACATCAGTTAACAAACATGGATACATATGCTATCATGTTATTGTTTTAGTTAAATAAATTGTTTAAATGGTTATTAAGGAAATGATTATTTTTCTCCTTCCGATAAAGTACAGCAGAAAAGTTGTCCAAATATAGTTAACTTATTAAACCTCACCATAATGTCATAATTATCTGTCTATGTATTTCTAGTAGTATAACCCAATCAGTAATTTTTGATATAACTGTAAAAACTACTCTGAAAATTTATTATTCCAAAAATGAAACCTTCATATGGTTGTAAATATTAAGATTATACCAGCAAGAATGAGTCTTTCTGTAAAAAAAAAAATTAAATGAAGTCTTACTGACTAGTGATTTAAATCAAGCCTTACTGACTAGTGATTTAAATCGTGATTTAAATCAATTTGATTTAAATCAAATCTACCCTGATGTACGGTAAGGAAAATGAACTTGTGGTATCGGGGTTTGAAGACTGGGGGGGTGGAGTGGAGGTTTATGGGAAATGGAGAACTGAATGTTATTGTTCAAGTTCCCCACATATCTCCTGGCACAAGCACTAACCCCCCCCCCCCCGCTTTCTACAGGAGCAGGGAGGACAAAGAAGCTTTTTAATCCCATTGCCATGCACAGCGTGACGACACCCTGCATTTCTATGTATATAGAAAGATATCTGTATATCATGTTTTCTCCCAAGGAGCTCAAGATGGTGTACGTGGCCCTCCTCAGTCAACCTGTCAGGCAGGTTAGGTGGAGAGGCGGTGACTGACGGGCCCCCAGTGCCCCCCCACCCCTGAAAGCTTCATGGTCATATTGGGGGAGTCAAACCCTGGTCTCCCCAAGTCCTAGTCCTCATTTAATCCGGTAGGTGGGTTAGGCTGAGAGTGTCGACTGGCCCAAGGTCACCCAGTGAGCTTCATGGCAGAGTGGGGATTCGAACGCAGGCCGCAACCCAACGCTCTAACTACTGCACCACCGCTGTCGCTGAGTAAGAAGGGACCAATGACAAGAGTAACACCTGGAGATGATGTTGCGAGACGCCCCACACTGCCCCATGCAAGCGAGCGCAGCGGCGTAGGAGTCCGGGTTGGGCCTCAAGCCAACTTCCTCGAGGAGGTGGAAGAGTCTGCCAACCTGTGTCAGGAGGCCCTGAGGGGAGAAAGAAAGGACAGGTGACTCAAACCAGGACCAGGACTTGCTGCTTAGCTGCTGAGCTACAAAGTGCTTCACCTCGAAGTGAATTCTTCCAACCAACTCCTTGCAAGAGGAATGTGAGTCTGTGACTTGTCTGAGGTCATTTGCGTAGCGCTAAGCTACATGGTTTTAGCATTGTGTTAGAACCAGGCCACTGTCTTCCTAACTGCTCATTAACTTCACAAAACGGTGCGTTTCATATTTTCCTTTTTCCGTCTGAAAACAGTCGAGATGGCACGATGGCTTTTTGATTTAAGCAACGTAAAAAACCCACCATTGCATTAACAATCAAACTCCATGAACGAGTCATGAAATGCGAAATATTTCTGTAATGTTTTGCATTGTCCGAAACAATATACAGTGGTACCTCGGTTCTCAAACGTCTCCGTTGACGAACGTCAAAGTGCAAGTAGATAAATAGGTACCGCTCTGGCGGGAAGGTAAACGGCGTTTCCGTGCGCTGCTCTGGTTCGCCAGAAGCGGCTTAGTCCTGCTGGCCCCATGACCCGGAAGCTGTACGCCGGCTCCCTCGGCCAGTAAAACGAGATGAGCGCCGCAACCCCAGAGTCGGACACGACTGGACCTAATGGTCAGGGGTCCCTTTACCTTTAAGTCTGTCACCAAGATCACTCAAATGAAGTGAAGATCCGATTTTTTATTTTAAAAAAATAACTGATTTTTAATCCACCCTGGCACGACCCCTGCAGCTTAAAACCATGGAGAGACCTGGTCTGAACAAAGACATTGGATTCTTATCTCATTATACATGGCAAAGCTATTTTTAACCTTCTCACCCCTTGCTTTTTCCTGCAAGACCAATTGCAGTCGTTAACAGTCGTCAACAGGTTCACCACAGCTATCAGCCTATCACCCATTCCCACCACCCCTCTGAGTAATACCCCTCCCACCCTCTCACTATATACAAAAATTTACACTATATACACTATATTCGAAAAATTAGAATATCGTGGAAAGGGTCATTTCTTTCAGTAATTCAACTTAAAAGATGAAACTAATAAATGAGATAGACTCATGACATGCCAAGCGAGATATGTCAAGCCTTTATTTGTCAAAATTGTGATTATTATGGCGTACAGCTGATGAGAACGCCAACTTAACAATTTCAACTTGGGGGTTTTCATCAGCTGTACGCCATAATCATCACAATTATAACAAACAAAGGCTTGACATATCTCGCTTTGCATGTCATGAGTCTATCTCATATATTAAACTCCAGTAGCTAATGAAAACAGTTGCTTACATAAATGGACTTTTCCACTATATTCTAATTTTTCGAGTTTCACCTGTATAAGGGTCTGGTGACTTCTGTTTCAGTGTATCTGAAGAAGTGTGCATGCACACGAAAGCTCATACCAAGAACAAACTGAGCTGGTCTCTAAGGTGCTACTGGAAGGAATTTTTTTATTTTTTATTTTGTTTTGACTATGGCAGACCAACACGGCTACCTACCTGTAACACGACCCCTGCAAGAAGGGATGCAAATCTGCTTACCTTCTTCGCATACCCTTGCATAACGAGATTGTACATTCGGACGTCGAGCCGCTTCCTCCGGGCGTGGGAGCGGTGATAGAACATCAGGCACCGGTGGGCCCTCTCGGGCTGACCGAGAAAGAGGCAGGCGTCTAGGTAGGACAAAATGCTCAGCTTGACATTCATGTGCCGGTTCCCATCTTCCTCGTCCAGGGGCAGCGTCCCCTCGGCCGTGTCCCAGACCCGAGAGGGCTCCCGCGACTCCTCGCGGCTCCTGGAAGGCTCTCGAGACTGCGTCCCGGTCGAGACTTTGGCCATCTCGTTTGGCAGGCCGTCGTTGGCCGTGCTGGACTGCTGGGGCTTAGACGCTCGCCCCTTGAGCTTCGCCCGGGTCTCTTTAGCAGGAGGCCTCAGGGAGAAAGCCTCGTCCTTTGCGCCACGTCCAATCCACTCCAGGACGGGCTCAGCCGCGTCGCCCGGGACGGCGGCCGAGAGTTTGGCCTCTAGTTTCAGCAGGCGTTTGTGCTTCATCGACTTCTCCTTCTTCAGCTTCTCGATCCAGCGGCTAGGCTGGGTCTTTTCTTCGCGTTTCGGGGCGCTCTCGTTCCGAGCCGAGCTGGCAGCGGCCGTTTTGCGCGGGGCGGGTGGGAGGGAGCCGGCCTTGCGCAGCCGGGAGCGTTGGACCTCGCTGACCGCCACCTCCGATACATTTTCGGCCTTCAGCTGTTGCACTCTCGCCTCCAGCACTGCAGGGGAGTAAATAATAATAATAATAATAATAAGAATAATAATAATAAGAATAATAATTTATTATTTGTACCCCGCCCTTCTGGCCGGGTGTCCCCAGCCACTCTGGGCGGCTTCCAGCAAACATTAAAATACATTAACATGTTACAGATTAAAAACTTCCCTAAACAGGGCTGCCTTCAGATGTCTACTAAAGGTCTGATAGTTGTTGTTCTCTTTGACCTCTGCTGGGAGGGCGTTCCACAGGGCGGGTGCCACCACCGAGAAGGCCCTCTGCCTGGTTCCCTGTAGCTTTGCTTCTCGCAGGGAGGGAACCGCCAGAAGGCCCTCGGCGCTGGATCTCAGTGTCCAGGCTGAACGGTGGGGGTGGAGACGCTCCTTCATGTATACAGGACCGAGGCCGTTTAGGGCTTTCGAGGTCAGCACCAACACTTTGAATTGTGCTCGGAAACACACTGGGAGCCAATGTAGATCTCTCAGGACCGGTGTTATGTGGTCCCGGCGGCCGCTCCCAGTCCCCAGTCTAGCTGCCGCATTCTGGATTAGTTGTAGTTTCCAAGTCACCTTCAAAGGGAGCCCCACGGAGAGCGCATGGCAGTAGTCCAAGTGGGAGATAACTAGAGCATGCACCACTCTGGCGAGACAGTCTGCATATTGTCCTGTATTGTATTGTGTTTATCAGTACTTTTAAATTATGTGGAGTACCTTATTTGAGTTGATATAGCAACCGAGGAATTTCGTTGTTTCCCATGAGGGGACAATGACAATAAAGATTTATTCTATTCTATTCTAAATAGGGAGGGAATAATAATAATAATAATAATAATAATAATAATAATAATATGCTTACCTTCCAACAACCCTACTTGTTCACACACCCATTTTTTTCTGGCTTCTTCCTTCGCCCTGGCCGAGGAATAATTTCTCACTCTGATCCAAAGGCTCTCTGAAACGCAACGGAAAGGGGGCGCATTAACGGGGGAGAATCTTGAAGGAAAAAAGAGGGGGGCAAACCAGAACGAGGAATATGTGCTTTGATTTAAAATGCATCTCTGGGCTATTTGTGGGGCAGAGGAATTTGTTCATTATTATTATTATTTTTTCAAATTATAGTCCGGCCGCCCACGAGGTCTGAGGGACAGTGGAATGGCCCCCTGCTGAAAAAGTTTGCTGACCCCTGCCATACAACCTCTGCTCAGTCTGGGGGTGGGGTGGGGGCAGCGTGGGTGGGATTTCAGCCCCCTCCTAAAGGACCCCCACCCCGCATTTCAATTCCCCCATTCTTTAGGGAGGACTGAGTTGGGTTGAGGTTCATATCACCCCCCCACCCCACCCCACCCCACCCCATATGGTAAGAAGGGTCCAACCCCCTCCCCTCCAATTTGCAATTATGGGTAGGGGGGCGTTGCTCTCCACTGGGGGGGAGCCCCTGAAAGGAAGAGTGTCAGGGTTGAATTAGATCCAGCCCTCCCACTGAGGACCCCCCCACCCCACCCCACCCCTTCCCCATATTATAGGAGGGGATAGGGCTCCAGCCCCCCTCCCCAATTGTTTTTTGGGGGGGTGTAGGGGGAGGTGGCTGCCTGATTCCCCCCTCCCCCCCTCCCCACACCACCTGTTGAACTGCCTACCTGTGCCCCGCAGCAGCAGCGCCCCCTGCAGCTTCAGCATGGACATGCCCCCTCTCCTAAGACCCGCTCATCTCAGCTCCCACCAAGACCACATTGGCTGGTCCCAATTGCGCAGGCGCGGCGTTGCTCCTCCTCCTCCTCCACCACCACCCCGCCAGCCAATAGGCGTCCCGCTTTGCGCAGCCGGGTTGCGCGCGCGTGTGTGGTAAACTACGACTCCCAGCAGGCATCGCGGGGGAGGAGCATGCGGAGGGAGGCGGCCGCAGGGAGCAACGTGGTCGTCAGAGCTAAGAAAAAAAGGAAGAGGGGTCTAGCGATATGTGTGGGTGGGTGATTTCCGGGATCGCGTTTTAAAACATACGTAGAGAGAGATATTGAGGTATTTTGGTTTTTTGGAAGGAGCTCTCCTTTTCATTTCCTTTGGATTATTATTATTATTATCATTATTTATTTCATTTCTATACCGCTTTATATTTTTTAAGAAAAACCTCGAAGCGGTTTACGGAATATTAAAACATCAATAAACATCAATAAAACAATCTGAAGGAAGTCAACTATAGAGTATACAGTCAAAGCAACATAATTATCAGAAAACTAAAATATTATCTTAAAGATTTCAAAAAATTCAGAGCATCTGACGAAGTGTGTATTACACATGAAAGCTCATACTTTGAAACCTGCTATTTAGTTGATCTTTAAGGTGCCACTGGAATTAATAAAAAAAGATTTTTTTCATCTTTCATCTTGTTATTATTTCAAAATAAAACATTACAAAAGGAGGTCAACTACAGAATACATATTTAACACAAACTAAGTTAGCAAATATAAAATGCACATTTAAAACAGCATAGTTAACAAGAGAATAAAATATCATAAGCATTAAACAGATGATGATGATTATTATTATTATTATTATTATTGGTAGAGGGCTTCACTCTCCTCTCCATTATTATTATTATTATTATTATTATTATTTTATTTATACCCTGCCCATCTGGCTGGGTTTCCCCAGCCACTCGGGGCGGCTTCCAACCAAATATTAAAACCACAATAAAACATCAAACGTTAAAAACTTCCCTAAACAAGGCTGCCTTCAGATGGCTTCTAAAAGTCAGATAGTTGTTTATTTCCTTGACATCTGATGGCACTCTTCTTAAATGTGCCGCCACTTGCTAAGATTTTCATAATAACAAGGCAGCGGGGGGAACTGGCATCAACCATCACACATAATTAAAAAGTTTGTAAGCTCAGAGGAGTACAGCATCTAGATCAAGGGAAGTAATAGTACCACTGTATTCCGCTCTGGTCAGACCTCACCTGGAATACTGTGTCCAGTTCTGGGCACCACAGTTCAAGAAGGATACTGACAAGCTGGAACGGGTCCAGAGGAGGGCAACCAAAATGGTCAAAGGCCTGGAAACGATGCCTTATGAGGAGCGGCTTAGGGAGCTGGGTATGTTTAGCCTGGAGAAGAGAAGGTTAAGGGGTGATATAATAGCCATGTTCAAATATATAAAAGGATGTCATATAGAGGAGGGAGAAAGGTTGTTTTCTGCTGCTCCAGAGAAGCGGACACGGAGCAATGGATTCAAGCTACAAGAAAGAAGATTCCACCTAAACATTAGGAAGAACTTCCTGACAGTAAGAGCTGTTGGACAGTGGGATTTGCTGCCAAGGAGTGTGGTGGAGTCTCCTTCTTTGGAGGTCTTTAAGCAGAGGCTTGACAGCCACCTGTCAGGAATGCTTGGATGGTGTTTCCTGCTTGGCAGGGGGTTGGACTGGATGGCCCTTGGGGTCTCTTCCAACTCTATGATTCAATGATTATATGATTCTATGAGTAGAAAGACTGTTTGCCTGGTGCTAAAAAAAAAAAACCCAGGGGAGCCTCTGTCCAGGGAAAAGGATCCGCTCCAAAAACAGGGCTGCAACTGAGAAAGCTGGCGGCAATTTCTCTGGCTCTAATCAGAACACCTGGCTCCCTTGAGAGGCAGAGAGCAGAGGTCCAAATAAATGAGACAAGCATAAAATCAATAACAGGCAGGAGAACTTTGCCTTCTTGACTTTGACTTGACAGCCAATTTAGCTGCGGCACTGGTGTATACTTGAATACAACTGGTGGAAATATGTTTTAATGAGGAGTACAATTGACCTTAAAAAGGGACGCAGGTGGCGCTGTGGGTTAAACCACAGAGCCTAGGGCTTGCTGATCAGAAGGTCGGCGGTTCGAATCCCCGCGACGGGGTGAGCTCCCGTTGCTCGGTCCCTGCTCCTGCCAATCTAGCAGTTTGAAAGCACGTCAAAGTGCAAGTAGATAAATAGGTACCACTCCAGTGGGAAAGTAAACGGCGTTTCTGCGCGCTGCTCTGGTTCGCCAGAAGCGGCTTAGTCATGCTGGCCACATGCTGGCCACATGCTGGCCAGCTGTACACCGGCTCCCTTGGTCAATAAAGCAAGATGAGCGCTGCAACCCCAGAATCGGACACGACTGGACCTAATGGTCAGGGGTCCCTTTACCTTACATGGCTGGTGGCATGGATTCCACTCTTTATGTTCCAGGAAGAATACAAATGTGCATTCAATAAAATTAGATTGATAAATTAAGTAAAATATAATAGGTAACAGTGTGTGTGTGTGTGAGAGAGAGAGAGAGAGAGAGAGAGAGAGAGAGATAAATAAAAATAAATTCAAAATTTTAAAAAATCAATAAAGTTATGCTGAATCAAGGGTTTAGCAACCTAAAAGTATATTCCAGAATCAACCAGAGCATAAACGTGAGTTGCGTTGCATCCTGGCTCCTTTCCCCCTTTCTGAACCATTTCCAAGGATGCTCCAGATGTTAATCTCCAAGACAACCGCATCTGGGGGATGCAGGTCTTCCCGATTCGCTGCGCCACCTGCCCGTAACGTTCCCCGCCGATTGCGAAACCTTGCCCCGCCCTTCCCGCTGCCCCATTGGTCGAGAGAGAGCGGGGCGCGGCTTTCAACGAGGGGCGTCCGGGGAATCCGCCCGCTGATTGGCTGCCGCGGGGATTGAGCCGTTTCTGAGGGGAAGGATAAAGGCGGAGTCCGGAGGAAGCGGCTGGTGGGATGAGCTTGGAGCGCTTAGTGAAGAGGGCGATTCTGTGCGGGCTGCTGGCGACGCGGGGCCTGACCAGGACAATGGTGAGTTTCTAATAAAGTCTCGGTCGCGCTAGGCCCGGCTAGGCCTCTCAGCCGTGCCCGCTCTAGCCGCCCCTATGTTCTCTGTGGTTATATCATAGACGTGGGGGCTAGAGCGTCTCCCTCCTGGAGGACCTAATGTTTTATTTGCTTTTATTTCCCCCCATAATCCCTTTGGATCCATGGTCTTATCTTGCCCCATGAAATGGAGTGTGAAGCTGATTTCCTTCCTAAATTCTTTTTCTTTTGCTAGTGTTGCAATAATTCCCATAATCCTCTGGGGCAGTTTCCTCCATATGTGTTTATGTGTGTATGAATGAGTGTGTGTGTGTGTGTGTATCTATACACACACACACACACACACACACACACACACACACACACACACATCCTTTTGTCTCCCAGGGTGCATTGGGAAGGGAGTCTTGGTGTGTGAATATACATAGCTTTTAATTCTGCCTTTTACCAGCAGCTTTGAAGGGTGGCTGCCAGTTCCCATATTTGCAACTCTGTCCTATAAATGCATTCAATGATAAGCAAGTAGGGAGGGCTGCTGCCGCCGTAATGAAACTCCTTTCCCCCTGTTGCGAAACGGCCAACTCTTCCCGTTATTCTCTGGGACTTGGGTCGTTCTATTCCGCAACATCCTTGCAACATCTTCGCCACGCGTTTATTGCAAGGAGCTAAAGGTGCTGCTGTATGCAATATTGCCTCCGCTCCCCGTTTCATCCTCGCAACGGCCATGCCAGGTGAGTTAGGCTAAGGGGTATTGACCGGCCGGCCGGCGAGCTTCACGAGTGGGAGGATTCGAACCCAAGCCCCTTCCAGGTCCCGGCCCAATGCTAACCCACTGGGCTTTGTGGGGTTGGCTGGCTCCCTTTGGGCCACGCTGCTCCCTTTTGCGATATGACCCGACGTCTTGCCGTTCTCTGGCTGCTTCCAGAGCACGGTGGGTGCAATCCAGGTACAGTACCTTCTACTCAAAAGTGGACCCATGCAAACTAAATTAGCAGTGTCGGTTAATATCGGGTGCGTCTGCTTGGAGTTTGCTTCTTTCCCCCTCCTACCTGACTCTGTGGGGCAACCGGTTCTTCCCGTTGCTCTCTGGGGTCTGGGCCTATTCCCTCGCAGTGGTGGTCTTTGGAGCCTAAAAGCACATAACCTCGTTTCGTAACTTCGTCCGTGCTAGAAACGCCCTCCTGCTTCTCGTACCTGTGCAGCGTCTAATTCTCTGCACCAGTCTTCCCCTGAGCGTTGCCTACACCTGTCCCGGCGTAGGCAATTAACTGCAATTAGTTGCTGCCTCAAAATTAATCAAAAGCAAAGCAACTTTCACCTGAGGCTTCTCTGTCTTGAATGCAGCTCTGTTGCACCTGGGGCAACGTATAAAGTTGTTTTTTATTAATGCAGTGGCCAAGCTTATTTTAAGTGGGTTTCCCCCCCTAATTCATGTGTGCTTATCAACTCTCTTATGCTTTGGGGAGCAGGGAGTACAGTACAGTATCCCCAAGGCAGTACTCGCCTCCTGTTCCGTATTTGGGATTCAGAGGTAGAACCTCGGGCGTCTGAAAGTCCCTTTGAAAACCTTGGTTCGCCATGATTGTAATAGCTGCTCAGATTACCTATTGTCCGTGAATTCTTTCCAGTCTTAAAAGCCATCGCAATTAGAAAGCGATCCTATCTTGAAGCCTTGGCTTCTGCAATAATAATAATAATAATACCGTGTTTCTCATAATATAAGACATGCCTAAAATATAAGGCATAGAAGGATTATAACGGGGTCGCAAAATATAAGGCATACCCCGAAAATAAGACGTACCGGGTTCCGGTAGTGATATCGGGTACCTGGTGAGGTGCAGCCCCTCCTAAACACCCAGCAGCGCGCACCACGTGGGGCCCCAATCCAGCTCCCGCCAGCTCTCTCCCCCAGCACAGCCAGCAGCAGCAGCGGGCACCGCTTGGATCCGATCCAGCGGGACTCAGCCGCAGCGCGCCAGTGGATCCCCGATCCACCGGGCGCAGCAGCAGCGCGCTGAGTGAAGCCCTGAGTGGCCGGGACCTGGACCCAGCCGCAACCGCTGGAAGCCGCTAGAGGAAGTAGCAGCATCCTCGCTAGCTCCTCCACCAAACCCCGCGCAGCCCGCAGATCCCAAAAGCAGGCTTCTGCTGCTGCCCGCCTCGCAAGAGCAGTGATCGGAGGCGGCGGGGGGGGGGACAAGCGGGAGAGGCGGCGGCAACAACAGCAGCAGCAGCCCCTCCAAGCCCTCCTCCTCCTCGCCACCCCTAGCCTCGCCTTCGCCCTCACCGCCCTAAGGGGCCCTCACGCAGCCCTCGCCCTCCAGCGTCCTCCTCCTCCTGGACGCTGCCACTTAGGCACGCAGGAGGGAGAGCCGGCAGACGGACGGCACCTCCTCAATCCTGCACACTTCACCTCAGGGCGTTTCCCGCCCTCGCAGAGAGAGGGGCTTCCCCCTCCCTCAGTCGGGTGTG
Source organism: Darevskia mixta (assembly GCA_034641385.1). NCBI lineage: Eukaryota > Metazoa > Chordata > Lepidosauria > Squamata > Lacertidae > Darevskia > Darevskia mixta. Next base: position 42,239 of record JAWWNH010000251.1, read on the forward strand.
TAAGGGCTGTCTCCTCCCCCCCCCACCTCTCCGTTTCATTCGGCTCCTTCATTGCTCTCCTGCTGCAATCCAAACCTGATTGTGGCTTTTCTCTTTCTCTCTCTCTCTCTCCCCCTCCCTCCCTCTCCCTCTCCTCAACTTTCCCCATGCTTTCCTCTTTCTTTTCGTGTCTTCTTCGGCCATGGACTATTATTTTCTTCCCCTATCCGTGCACTTGCAATTCTCTCCACCACCACCCTCCTCTCCCCAAATTCCTTTTAGGATTTTCAGTTTTCTCCTCACTGGTTCTTCCTTTTCTTCTCTCCCCCCATCCTCATTGCATCCTTTTTCTCTCTGCCCTCCTTTGCTACACACACACACACACGGGGGGGGGAGAGAGAGAGAGGAGTGTTGACTTTGCTTGTCCCCCGCCACCCCTTCCCAGCTCCGTGAAGCATCTCCGCTGTTCCCCGCCGTGGCAGCTTCCAAAAGCCTGCTTTTAAAAAGCCTCGGTGGGGGGGGGGGAGGGAGATGTTGCACAGAGCAGGTGGCAGCAACGTGAAGCATCTCCATTGTCCCCCGTCGTCCTTGCAAAAGCCTTCCTTCCTTCTCCCTCTTTCTTTCACTCTTTCTCACTCCTTCTCTCTCTCTCTCTCTCTCTCTCTCTCACCTTTTCCTTTCTTCCTTCCTTCTCTCTCTCTCACCCCTTCTGTCTTCCTTCCTTCCTTCCTTCCCTCTCTCTCTTCCCTCCCTCCTTCACTCTCTCTTCCTCTCTCTCTCTCTCTCTCTCTCTCCTTCCTTCCTTCTCTCTCTCTCTCTCTCTCTCTCTCTCTCATCCCTTCCTTCCTTCTCCCTCTTTCTTTCTTTCACTCTCTCTCACTCGCCAACCCCGTTCGCCAAAGCAGGCTTGTTTTTGCGATCTTGGCGGGGAAGAACCAGCAGCACCCCTCTGCTGCCCCTCCCAGCCTTTTAGAGGAGGAAAACCAGAAAAAAAAAATTTTTCTTGTTTTCCTCCTCTAAAAACAAGGTGCACCCTATGGAGCATCCTATGGAGCAAAAAATACGGTAATTATAATGGAATATATGTAGATTGCTGTACCACACTTAATAAAAATAAGACATCCCCCGAAAATAAGCCATACTGTGTTTTTTGGAGGATAAAAAGATTATAAGACGGTGTCTTATTTTAGGAGAAACACGGTAATAATAATAATAATAATAATAATAATAATAATATATTATTTGTACCCCGCCCATCTGGCTGGGTCTCCCCAGCCACTCTGGGCGGCTTCCAACAACATTAAAATACATTAGCACATCACAGATTAAAAACTTCCCTGAACAAGTTAACCACACATAGGGCAAAGTGCTTCCTTCTGTCTGGAAGTCGCTGCCAATTTACTTTACCTGTGTGGAAGAAATTCTTTTTTTTTCAGGGGAAGGGATGCCATTTATAATTACGGGGTAATGCCGTTCCTGTCCTTCCACTTTCCAAGACGCTGGTTCCTAGCAAGCACATTTTAATCCCCGAACAGGCTGGTGATTAACCCAGTTTATGTTGCAAAACATTCCTTAATCTGGGGGCAGGGCAGTGTTGGCACCCAGCCGACTTCCCTGGTTTCTGCCTGACTTGGCTGTTCTGGAGAAACAAAAGGCCTTGACGTGCTCTCAGGAGCCAAAGTTCATGGCGGCAGCTGCTTTCAGCTGCAATGCGGTGGTGGGAACTGAGAAGTTGGTGGAAACTTCCACCTTTGAGACTAGCTCTGCCATCTTCATTATGAGTCAGAAGGGTGTTGTTGTTTTTTTAAACTGCTGTTCATTTGCAGAGCCTGCTCCTTTGGGATCTTGATTAAGCCTGGTTATAAAAGGCAACCAGAGTGGCGGCTCTGCAATCCTTTCCTCTTTGTTGCCTAATCTTATTGCCTAATGGAGCTTTTTGTGTAATGGGGATTGGGGGTGGGAGGAGAGAGAGAGAGGGGGAGAGGGAGGGAGAACAGAGGCGAGCTGGCCAGCCGTGTTATGAAGCAAGCTGAAGGGCATTTATGTATTTTGTTTTTTAAGCATCCCAGAGTAGCGCAAGGTCCCAAAACACACGACACAAAAGGAAATAGGAGGGAGGAGGGAGGAGGAAAAAAGCAAACCCAAGGCACTGGTTCTTAGGTGTTAAGATTTCTCCCAATAACCAGCTGGAATGGAAAAGTTTTAAGGCTAGGTAAAGGTAAAGGGACCCCTGACCATTAGGTCCAGTCGTGTCTGACTCTGGGGTTGCGGCGCTCATCTCGTTTTATTGGCCGAGGGAGCCGGCGTACAGCTTCCAGGTCATGTGGCCAGCATGACAAAGCCGCATCTGGCGAACCAGAGCAGCACACAGAAACGCCGTTTACCTTCCCGCCGCAGTGGTACCTATTTATCTACTTGCACTTTGACGTGCTTTCGAACTGCTAGGTTGGCAGGAGCAGGGACCGAGCAACGGGAGCTCACCCCGTCGCGGGGATTCGAACCGCCGACCTTCCAATCAGCAAGCCCTGTGGTTTAAACCCACAGCGCCACCTGGGTCCCTTATTAAGGCTAGAAAGAGCCAAAGATTAACAGCTGCAGTTTCCCTGGGGGGGGGGGAGTCATGGGAGTTGTAGTTTGTTCAGGGTGCTGCGAGTTGTTAGGAAACTGTGAGAATTGACTTCTTCCTCTATTCAATCATTGATTCGTAAGACAGAAGGGAAAGGGAAAGGCCTTGGAGCACCCACACTCATTGTCCTCCATCACATGAGTATCAGGGAAAGATGTTGAAAGACAAGGATTTTTAGAGGTCAGCGTCAACAAAGGGGCAGGGAGAGAGTCGGTCACGTTGGTTTGTTGGTGGCCAAAGGCTGTGGGACTCCAGGTTGTAAGCTGGAGGTGCTTGACATGCACGGGACATCAGAACCTGCTCAGATTATTTTTCCACCCAATATTTTCTGCACTGCTGTCAACTTTCGGATTTGAAAATAAGGGATTTTTTCGAGCTTTCGGATTTGAAAATAAGGGATGCCGCGAGGGCAGTGCAATGGCACCAAGTAGCCTCGCCACCCTGCGCTCCAGAGGCTGCGCGCGAACGGGTGAGCGAAAGAGCGAGCGCGTAGACGGCAGGCAGGCTGTCTGTCTGGTTGGGCGTGAGGGTCTGGCTGCACAAGGCATGCAAGCTCCGCCCCCATTTGGTCTCAGACTCCTGATTGGCAGCCGAGCAACGCAGCTGAGGAGCCTCCCTGGCCGGCAGGGAGGGAGAGGAGCTGCTTCCTTTGAAATCCGGGAAATTGAAGGGATATCAACAATAGCAGCGGGAAACGGCATTGGAATAAGGGAGTTTCCCGCAAAAAAGGGAGGGTTGACAGCTATGCTGACTTGGCAGTGGCTCCCCAGAGTAGTCTCAGAAGGGTTTACCCCCACCCTCTGTTAATGCTAGGGATTGAGTCTGCGCAGTGTTAAGGGAAATTCTGGGCTGAGAGACCACTCAACAGTGCTTCAATTCAAAGTGCTGGTTTTGGTCTATAAAGCCTTAAACAGTTCAGGACCTCAATACCTCAAGGACCGCCTCTTCCCATATGAACCTACCCGGACCCTGAGATAATCTTCTGAGGCCCTCCTTCGTGTGCCGCCTCCTCGAGAGGTCCAGCGCGTGGCAACACGAGAACGGGGCCTTCTCTGCAGTGGCTCCCCGTCTGTGGAACGCTCTCCCCAGGGAAGTTCACTATACACCTTTAGGCGCCAGGCAGAAATGTTCCTTTTTAACCAGGCCTTTGGTTGATCTTATTGACATCCAACACCCTTTTTAAATGTGGCTGCTTTTTTGGGGGGGTGTATTGGGTTACTGCTTTTGGTTCGATTTTATATGTTGTGGTCTTGTGAACTGCCCTGAGACCTCTGGGTGTACGGCAGTGTATACGTTGAATAAATAATAATAATATACATTGAATTAATAATTATAATAAATCCTTGGCTGCTGTGAGAACAGGACTAGTTGCCCCCCTTTTGGCCTGTTCTTATTTTCCTATGTGCGTCCAATGATCTAGAGCAGGCACCCCCAAACTCGGCCCTCCAGATGTTTTGGGACTACAACTCCCATCATCCCTAGCTAACAGGACCAGTGGTCAGGGATGATGGGAACTGTAGTCCCAAAACATCTGGAGGGCCTAGTTTGGGGGTGCCTGATCTAGAGTCTAGCTTCTTGATGCCTCACCTGTGCTAGTGGTGGTCATAATAGTCACAAGCTATGTGAAAATCACAGTAAGTAGACCACTGATTTGGCATATCACCTTGTCTGTCAACTGTTAAAACGGTAATGAGGAGATCTGTGGCCTGCAGAGGTTGCCAGACTGCAACCCCCATGCTGCCTGGGAGACAGATTCCACCCCCCACCCCCACCCCCCGCTTTAGAGGATAACCTGGGTAGGGGAGGGAAAGGATAGGGGCTTTGAATCCAGATTAATTTAATCGCACGTTAATTCCATTGAAATCCCTGACTGGTGAAAGCCCCCTTAATTGCAGTTTAGCCTGCTGGATCCGCCCCTGTGTGTTGTAACAGCTAAATTCCCATCAGTGATGATAGTCATTGTTTGGATGGGGGGCACTTCCGCAGTCACAGAATCTATCAGTAGCTGAACTGGGATCCACACAGTCACTAAAACAAATTAACTGAAAAAGCCTCGAAACGAAAAACGCAAAATAAATAGCAAAAACGAAAGCACTGAATAATAAGCTCCAAATATCACCTTGGAACACTGCAATCGGAAACGAAAGGCTTGCATTACAATGGGGCGGGGGGCGCAAATTATCAGCGCAACAGGAAACAGAGCATGTTCGGCCTCCGAAAAAAGTTGGGCAACCAGAACACTTACTTCCGGTTTTGCAGCGTTCGGGTTCCTCGTTGTTCGTGAACCAAGCTGTTCGAAAACCGAGGTGCCACTGTACTTTGGATTTGAGGTATACATCTGCCTGATCCCCGCTTTCTGTCTCTCCCCGCCTCCAGTGTGCTCAAGAAACCGACTGGCAGTCTGCCAAATCCATCTACGACTTCCACGCCACGGACATCGATGGCCACGACGTCTCGCTCGAGCGGTACAGGTAAGTGCGCGGGGTATTTTCTTCCCTCCGCATATCTGGCTGGGCCCACCCTTCCAGCCTTGAATCAAGGCAGGCATAGGCAAACTCGGCCCTCCAGATGTTTTGGGACTACAGAATAAAAAAAAATCCTTCCAGTAGCACCTTAGGGACCAAATTTATACATTTCATTAGTTTTACAGTCAATTTGACATTTCCAAATTTTGACACCACTTCTCCCTCTTTCTGCGGTATCTTGGATTTATTTTATAGTACCTTCTGCATATCCAAGTTCATCTAACCTGCTCATTTACTCATCTACTGTAAATATCACAAATGTTTCCTTTCCGTCTCCGCAGAGGCCACGTTTGCATCATCGCCAACGTGGCGTCGAAATGAGGCAAGACGGGCGTGAACTACACTCAGTTTGTCGACTTGTACAGCAGATACGCTGAGAGAGGTTTGCGCATCTTGGGGTTCCCCTGTAATCAATTCGGCAAGCAGGTAAGGTGCCGGGAGGCCTGGCCACCGGATGGTGTGTTGTTGTTTTTTGTTCCTTTCCTTTTTTTGAGGAGGGGTGGGCAGCAGGCAAGGCACCAGCGGCAAGAGCCAGTGTGGTGTAGTGGTTAAGAGCGATGGACTCGTAATCTGGGGAACCGGGTTCGCGTCTCCTCTCCTCCACATGCAGCTGCTGGGTGACCTTGGGATAGTCCCACTTCTCTGAAGTCTCTCAGCCCCACTCGCCCCACAGAGTGTTTGTTGGGGGGGGAGGAAGGGAAAGACAGAATGTGAGCCGCTTGGAGACTCCTTCGGGGAGTGATAAAGCGGGATATCAAATCCAAACTCCTCCTCCTCCTCTTCTTCTTCTTCTTCTTCTTCTTCTTCTCAGTCTCTAAACATGCCCAGCTCCTTCAACCGTTCCTCATCAGGCTTGGTTTCCGGACCCTTGATCTCTTGTATCATGGCCAGTGTGGTGTAGTGGTTAAGAGCAGTAGACTCTTAATCCGGTGAACCGGGTTCGCTTTCCCGCTCCTCCACATGCAGCTGCTGGGTGACCTTGGGCTAGTCCCACTTCTCTGAAGTCTCTCAGCCCCACTCACCTCACAGACAAAACAAAATAAAAAAATTCCTTCCAGTAGCACCTTAGAGACCTACTCAGTTTGTTCTTGGTATGAGCTTTCGTGTGCATGCACACTTCTTCAGATACACTGAAACAGAAGTCACCAGACCCTTATATATATTGAGAGGGTGGGAAGGGGTATTACTCAGAGGGGTGGTGGGAATGGGTGAAAGGCTGATAGCTGTGGTAAACCTGTTGACGACGGTTAATGACTGCAATTGGTCTTACAGGAAAAAGCAAGGGGTGAAGAAGGTTAAAAAAGCTTTGTCATGTATAATGAGATAAGAATCCAATGTCTTTGTTCAGACCAGGTCTCTCCATGGTTTTAAGCTTGGTAATGAGTGTTTGTTGTGGGGGAGGAAGGGAAAGGAGAATGTGAGCCGCTTTGAGACTCCTTCGGGGAGTGATAAAGCGGGATATCAAATCCAAACTCTTCTTCTTCTTCTTCATTTCTCCTCTTCCTTCCGCGAACTGCAGGAGCCAGGCACCAACGAGGACATCAAAGCCTTCGCTGCAAGTTACGGTGTGAAGTTCGACATGTTCAGCAAGATCGAGGTGAACGGAGATGGCGCCCACCCCCTCTGGAAGTGGATGAAGAACCAGTCCAAAGGCCGGGGGACGCTGGGCAAGTGAGTTCCTTAACCGCGGGAGTGGGAATGATAGTATATGCTTTGGTAAACGGCCTATATGCAGAGAGATGGTGCCCCCCTTCTTATTGCACCCAGCTCTGATAACAGTGCTGGATTTACGTACAGTGGGACCTCGACTTACGAGCGATTCGACTTACGTGTTTTTCGACTTACGCATGACTTCCGGGAGAAATAAAATGGCCGCCGCAACCGAATTTTTCGACTTACGAATGGAAGTCGCGGCCGCTTTTAATAGGAATTTTTCGACTTACGAATTTCGACTTACGAATTTTCGACTTACGATTTTTTTCCGCTCAATGCATTCCTATGGGGATTCGACTTATTAATGTTTTTGACTTACGAAAATTGCGTCGGAACACATTATCGTCGTAAGTCGAGGTCCCACTGTATAAGCCATCTACATTTCCAAAATATAAGATAAAACAAATAAAACCTACATACAGCAACGACAGGGGTGTGGGTGGTGCTGTGGGTTCTAGATTACAGGCAGCCGGTGTGGTTTTTTCTCCAGATATCGCCACAGCTTCCGTTATCTGCTTGCCAGAGATGATGGGAGTTGGGGGGGGGGGATCTGAACAGCTCGGTCCCAGGGGCCTTTCAGTTTGATCAGGGGTAGGCAACCTAAGGCCCGTGGGCTGGACGCGGCCCAATCGCCTTCTCATTCCGGCCCAGGAATCAGCGTGTTTTTACATGAGCAGAATGTGTGCTTTTATTTCAAATGCATCTCCGGGTTATTTGTGGGGCATAGGAATTCGTTCATTCCCCCCCCCCAAAAAATATAGTCCGGCCCACCACATGGTCTGAGGGGCGGTGGACTGGCCCACGGCTGAAAAAGGTTGCTGACCCCTGAGTTTGATGTTCTGGATTTCTTGTTCCGAAACTAAAGTGTTGTGTTTTTCTCTCCCGTGTCACCTAGTGCCATCAAGTGGAACTTCAGCAAGGTGAGCCTTCAGCTTTTGACTCTTAAGTGAATCCCAGCGGGACTGCAGCCTTTTCCCCTTTGGGTGCCCTCCCTCGATTGGATCAGCCTGGTCAACGTCTGTGCCCCTCCGGCTCCCAGCATCCCTGGCTGGGGAAGGGGGGAATCCAGCAACAGATCTTCCCCCTCCCAGTTTCGGAGGGGAGGGGGGCACTTCTGAAGCGGCGCTTGCATCTTAACTCCCTTTGCAGGCATCGCTGGGCCTACCAAGTCCGGCCGCCTGTTTGCAAGCCCCAAAGCGCTCCCTGGCAGCTGGTAGACTGCCCTGGCAGATGGAGGTTTGAGCGCCAGCCATTGATAGGAACTGTCCTCCGCGGAGTTGTTTAATCTGCTTTGGAGCCATTAAGCCCAGGGGTGGGAAGAACCTCAGGTCCGCGACAGGGGGGACACTAAATTACTACTACTTATTCAATGTGTATAATCTCAAAAAAGATCCCAGGGCATAGCTGTCAACTTTCGGATTTGAAAATAAGGGATTTTCCCCAACTTTCGGATTTGAAAATAAGGGACGCCGCCAGGGCGGTGCAATGGCACCAAGTAGCCTCGCCACCCTGCGCTCCAGAGGCTGCGCGTGAACGGGTGAGCGAAAGAGCGAGCGCGTAGACGGCAGGCAGGCTGTCTGTCTGGTTGGGCGTGAGGGTCTGGCTGCACAAGGCATGCAAGCTCCGCCCCCAGTCGGTCTCAGACTCCTGATTGGCAGCTGAGGAGCCTCCCTGGCCGGCAGGGAGGGAGAGGAGCTGCTTCCTTTGAAATCCGGGAAATTGAAGGGATACCAACAATCCGGGATAGCAGCGGGAAACGGCATTGGAGTAAGGGAGTTTCCCGCAAAAAAAGGGAGGGTTGACAGCTATGTCCCAGGGTGCATTAAGAACACATTTTATGGAGCATCAGTAATAAAAAAGCATAAGTTTGAGAACCAAGGTACCACTGTATAGAGGTCCTGAGCGGTGTAAGGCAGTGGTGGTCCCCAGGCCCGTCTGCCTGATCCTCAGCACCATGCCCATCGCTGCAGCTCCTCCTGAAAGATGCCTGGAAACGATGCCTTATGAGGAACGGCTTAGGGAGCTGGGTATGTTTAGCCTGGAGAAGAGAAGGTTAAGGGGTGATATGATAGCCATGTTCAAATATATAAAAGGATGTCATATAGAGGAGGGAGAAAGGTTGTTTTCTGCTGCTCCAGAGAAGCGGACACGGAGCAATGGATTCAAACTCCAAGAAAGAAGATTCCACCTAAACATTAGGAAGAACTTCCTGACAGTAAGAGCTGTTCGACAGTGGGATTTGCTGCCAAGGAGTGTGGTGGAGTCTCCTTCTTTGGAGGTCTTGAAGCAGAGGCTTGACAGCCACCTGTCAGGAATGCTTGGATGGTGTTTCCTGCTTGGCAGGGGGTTGGACTGGATGGCCCTTGGGGTCTCTTCCAACTCTAGGATTCTATGCCCTGGTTTCATCCCATATCGAAGCACCCTGGATTTCCTTCCCAGATTCAAGGCACTCTTTGTTCACCAGCTCTCCTCCATTTTTTTTCTCTCTCTCCCTCCAGTTTCTCATCAACAAGGAGGGCCAGGTGGTGAAGAGGTACAGCCCCATGGATGACCCCTTTGTAAGTACCGCACTGAAATTTCAGTTTTGGCTTTGCACCGGGAGATGGCATCAAGGGTGCCCTTCAGTGCATACAGTGGTGCTGTGGTCTAAACCACTGAGCCTCTTGGGCTTTGCCGATCAGAAGGTCGGCGGTTCGAATCCCCATGACGGGGTGAGCTCCCGTTGCTCTGGCGCAGCTCCTGCCAACCTAGCAGTTCGAAAGCACGCCAGCGTGAGTAGATAAATAGGTACCACTGTGGCGGGGAGGTAAACTGCATTTCCGCGCGCTCTGGTTTCCGTCATGCGCCAGAAGCTGTTTAGTCCTGCCAGCCGCATGACCCTGAAAGCTGTTTGCGGACAAACGCCGGCTCCCTCGGCCTGAAAGCGAGATGAGCGCCGCAACCCCATAGCCGCCTTTGACTGGACTTAACCGTCCAGGGGTCCTTTGCCTTTTTACCTGAAGGCAGCCCTGTTCAGGGAAGTTTTTAATCTGTGATGTGTTAATGTATTTTAATGTTTGCTGGAAGCCGCCCAGAGTGGCTGGGGAGACCCGGCCAGATGGGCGGGGTACAAATAATAAATTATAATTATTATTATTATTATTATTATTATTATTACTATTATTACTATTATTACTATTATTATTTTACGGTGGCATCGGAACTGTGGCAAAGCAGTTTCTTTTTTTGTGAACCACGTGAGTCCAAAAAGGGATAATCTGGGATCAAATCAGAAACTGGGATAACTTCTGTAATTGCAGGGCTGTCCCTAAAACACCGGGACACTGGTTTTAAGGCGAAGATGCCACATAGGTGTTGCTGGAAGCTACTTTGCAACCATTGATCACTTTTTCTCCTCCGCCTGCAGGTGATCGAGAAGGACCTGCCCGCTTACCTGTAGGACTTGGCTGAACACCACACCGGATCACCCTGCATTTCCCCAGCCCCATCTCTCTCCTCTGCTTTCCTGCAAAGTTTGCCTTGATGATGGCCTGCCTTGAAGCCAAGCCCGTTTGGTGGGGCAGGCCTGAGTAAAAGATATATATATATATATTTGCAAACACCTGCAGGGACGGGGAGGCGGTAGACTCTGGGGTTGCCTGCCAATGCCGTAGCAATAAAAGTGTTTTCGTCTCTCCTCCTGACGTGACTTGCGTCTGTGGAATTCTGTCTCGCTACCGTCAGGCTTTAAAGATGAGAAGAGGCGGGAGAGATGGGCTTGTTCCATGCGTTGGGGAGACAGGGCCTGAGCGTCCTTGCCTTGCAGCTTTCGTTTGGTGCAGCCTCCGTTCAGCAATGACTAATGTGCTAAATAGCTAATTGGAACCTGTTTGGCGGTGGGATGCATGACCTGAGAATGTGGACTCCCTTCTTCGCTGGAGGTTTCCAAAGAGAGGTTGGGTGGCCCATCTGTTGTGGATTCTTTAGCTGAGATTACTGTGTTTCTCCTAAAATAAGACACCGTCTTATATTTTTTTTTGCTCAAAAAAACACAGTTTGGCTTATTTTCAGGGGATGTCTTATTTTAACTGCTCCGCGTCGGTACGCAGCTTAAGCAGGCATCCACAAACTTCGGCCCTCCAGATATTTTGGACTAAAATTCCCATCATCCCTGACCACTGGTCCTGTTAGCTAGGGATCATGGGAGTTGTGGTCCCAAAACATCTACAATTTGGGACTACAATTCCCATCATCCCTGACCACTGGTCCTGTTAGCTAGGGATCATGGGAGTTGTAGGCCAAAACATCTGGAGGGCGGCAGTTTGGGGATGCCTGGTCTTAAGGGAGAGGCGCCACATCCCTATGTCTTATTTTCAGGGGATGGCTTCTATTTCTCCAATGTGTAGAAATCCTGCTACGGCTTATTTTATGGCTACGTCTTATTTTAGGAGAAACGGGGTATCTGCATTGCAGGGGGTTGGACTAGATGACCCTGGGTGGCCCCTTCCGAGTTGACAATTAAGATTGATTTATTTTTTAATAGAGGCATCCCCTCCTGCATGAGCCTCTTCTAAGATGCTTGCTTTCCTCCAATTCTAAGGAATTGCTGCCTCCTTTTTTTGCCCCGAGGGAAGAGGCTGTTGGTCTCCTTTTACATGACATTGGTCCCTTGGTTCCCAAACGCCTTGGTACTCAAACACTGCAAACCCAGAAGTAAATGTTCCGGTTTGCGAACTTTTCTCGGAAGCCAAACATGCTCTGTTTTTAGTGTTACACTTCCAATTTGAGTGCCACACTTCTGTTTTTGGTATTTATTTTGTGACTTGTGTGGGACCCAGTTCAGCTACTGATTGTGTGACTGCAGTACAGTGGGACCTCCGGTTATGTACTTAATTCGTTCCGGAGGTCCGTTCTTAACCTGAAAACGTTCTTAACCTGAAGCACCACTTTAGCTGATGGGGCCTCCCACTGCTGCTGCGCCGCCGCTGCCCAATTTCTGTTCTCATCCTGAAGCAAAGTTCTTAACCCGAGGTACCGGTAATATTTCTGGGTTAGCAGAGTCTGTAACCTGAAGCGTATGTAACCTGAAGCATATGTAACGCGAGGTACCACTGTACATTGTTGCTTTCATGTTATGGTCTAGTTAGATAGTTATATTTGTGTTAAACGTCCTAGTGGGGGGGGGGGTGGAGCTGGGGACAGTAGCCCCCTCCTCCATTGACCATGGCAGTTGCGGTTCATGCTTTCACAATTTGAGAGCAGTACATGTGAAAAGGATCTAGGAGTCTTGGTAGACCACAAACTTGCATGAGTCCACAGTGTGATGCAGCAGCTAAAAAAGCCCATGCAATTCTGGGCTGCATCCATAGGAGTATAGCATCTAGATCAAGGGAAGGAATAGTACCACTGTATTCCGCTCTGGTCAGACCTCACCTGGAATACTGTGTCCAGTTCTGGGCACCACAGTTCAAGAAGGGTACTGACAAGCTGGAACGTGTCCAGAGGAGGGCAACCAAAATGGTCAAAGGCCTGGAAACGATGCCTTATGAGGAACGGCTTAGGGAGTTGGGTATGTTTAGCCTGGAGAAGAGAAGGTTAAGGGGTGATAGGATAGCCATGTTCAAATATATAAAAGGATGTCATATAGAGGAGGGAGAAAGGTTGTTTTCTGCTGCTCCAGAGAAGAGGACACGGAGCAATGGATTCAAACTACAAGAAAGAAGATTCCACCTCAACATTAGGAAGAACTTCCTGACAGTAAGAGCTGTTTGACAGTGGAATTTGCTGCCAAGGAGTGTGGTGGAGTCTCCTTCTTTGGAGGTCTTTAAGCAGAGGCTTGACAGCCACCTGTCAGGAATGCTTGGATGGTGTTTCCTGCTTAGCAGGGGGTTGGACTGGATGGCCCTTGGGGTCTCTTTCCAACTCTAGGATTCTATGAATTTCAGGGTGTTTTACGGGAAGGGATTTTGGCAAAATCTAGCGAATCGAAACCAGTACAAACGCCCCCTTCATTTTCTCATGCGCATACAAATTCCGAGACTCGACATCTTCACTGAGCTGAAATGCCAACGTTTTAATCCTTCGGTAGAAAATTCCAGAATCACAAGGCACATTTCCTCATCAACAAAAACGAAACAAACAAAAAAAATAGGGTAAAGACTTCTCCCCCTTCCTCTTCGCAGGCACCCCCCCTTTTTTTTACACATATATATTTACACAA
>JAWWNH010000252.1:0-104524 GCA_034641385.1 Darevskia mixta
CGGTTTCAGATGCTGTTTCCTCAACCTATGAATTTGAGATGTGGTTTCCTCGACTTGCGAATTTTTCCGAATATATTTTTTTTTAGAATGGCACACAAGTGTCCTTAACATGTTCCCAAGCTGAGATGTGTAATGTTTTAAAATGTTGGCTGAGGCATGTCCATTGTGCATGCCTGTCTTTGAAAAGCGCTGCAGTGACCTGCATCAGGTCCAAAAACTGTGTTGAGTAAGGTTTAGATATGTTGGCTGAGGCATGCCTGCATCAGGTCCCCCCAAAAATGATAAAGTGCTGTTGTAAATGTTTATTTGTTGGAAAGTAATGCTGCTGTGCAGTTTGCATGCTTTTAAAATGCACTTGCACCCAAAAACTGGGTGCCTGGGTCTTTTTCCTAGGCTCCGGAACGAATTAATCCGTTTCCAATGCATTCCTATGGGAAATCGCTTTTCGACTTACAAATTTTTCGACCTACCGTGTTTCTCCTAAAATAAGACACCGTCTTATATTTTTTCCCCCTAAAAAAAAACACAGTATGGCTTATTTTCGGGGGGATGTCTTATTTTAACTGCTCCGCGTCGGGACGCAGCTTAAGCAGGCATCCCCAAACTTCGGCCCTCCAGATGTTTTGGACTAAAATTCCCATCATCCCTGACCACTGGTCCTGTTAGCTAGGGATGATGGGAGTTGCAGTCCCCAAACATCTACAATTTGGGACTACAATTCCCATCATCCCTGACAATGGGTCCTGTTAGCTAGGGATGATGGGAGTTGTAGTCCCCAAACATCTACAATTTGGGACTACAATTCCCATCATCCCTGACAATGGGTCCTGTTAGCTAGGGATGATGGGAGTTGTAGTCCCCAAACATCTACAATTTGGGACTACAATTCCCATCATCCCTGACAATGGGTCCTGTTAGCTAGGGATGATGGGAGTTGTAGTCCCCAAACATCTACAATTTGGGACTACAATTCCCATCATCCCTGACCACTGGTCCTGTTAGCTAGGGATGATGGGAGTTGTAGTCCCCAAACATCTACAATTTGGGACTACAATTCCCATCATCCCTGACAATGGGTCCTGTTAGCTAGGGATGATGGGAGTTGTAGTCCCCAAACATCTACAATTTGGGACTACAATTCCCATCATCCCTGACCACTGGTCCTGTTAGCTAGGGATGATGGGAGTTGTAGTCCCCAAACATCTACAATTTGGGACTACAATTCCCATCATCCCTGACAATGGGTCCTGTTAGCTAGGGATGATGGGAGTTGCAGTCCCCAAACATCTACAATTTGGGACTACAATTCCCATCATCCCTGACAATGGGTCCTGTTAGCTAGGGATGATGGGAGTTGTAGTCCCCAAACATCTACAATTTGGGACTACAATTCCCATCATCCCTGACCACTGGTCCTGTTAGCTAGGGATGATGGGAGTTGTAGTCCCCAAACATCTACAATTTGGGACTACAATTCCCACCACCCCTGACCACTGGTCCTGTTAGCTAGGGATCATGGGAGTTGTAGGCCAAAACATCTGGAGGGCCGCAGTTTGGGGATGCCTGGTGTTAAGGGAGAGGCGCCACATCCGTATGTCTTATTTTCAGGGTATAGCTTATATTTCTCAAATGTGTAGAAATCCTGCTACGTCTTATTTTATGGCTACGTCTTATTTGAGGAGAAACAGGGTACGAATGTGCATTCGGAACGGATTAAATGTACATCAATCACCAGAGTTCTGTTTTGTTTTTTATAAAATGGCTCCGACCGATCTCTTGAGTTTAAAGAAGCAAAAGGTGCTCTTGATTTTCTCTCCCCCACCTCTAGATTAGCCAAAAGAAGCTGAAGAAATATGAACGAGAGTACCATGCCATGAGAGAGCAGCAGGCGCAGCAGGAAGACCCCATAGAAAGATTTGAGGTGATTTATGTTCTTCTGTCATGTTGGAGGCCAGCCTTGGACTAGATAACCATACCTGTCTCTGCGTCGTTTTGTGTAGGGACCACAGAGCAGGCAATCCTTTCTGAGAAGGCAAATCCATAACCAGGGGCACTACTACTGAAAAGGTCCTGCCCTTTTAAAATATTAAATTCAATTAAAAATATTACCGTATATTTTGCTCCATAACGCGCACTTTTTTCCTCCAAAAAAGGAAGGGGGAAAGTCTGTGCGCGTTATGGAGCGAATGCATGGTCCCTGGAGCTGAATTGCCCAGGGACCAAAAGAAGATCGAGCTTTTTCTTTTACCAAGAGAGAAGGGGGTGTTGAAAGGCTGCCGCTTTACAGCTGATCAGCAAGAGATCGGGAAGAGAGAGAAGGTCGCTGGCTCCCTTCCTGCAGAGGATGCTGTTGGTTTCCCCAGCGACATGTGACTGGCTGATTAGATTATCTGTTTGGAAACTGTAGAAAGGGCTTTGAGCTGATCCTTTTGCAACTGGGGCTTTTCTTTGCAAAAGCAGCAGCACAACTTTGAGCTGCTCCTTTTGCAGATGGGTCTTTTCTCCTTTGCAAAAGCAGCAGCAGCACAACTTTGAGCTGCTCCTTTTGCAAATGGGTCTTTTCTCCTTTGCAAAAGCAGCAGCACAACAACTTTGAGCTGCTCCTTTTGCAGATGGGTCTTTTCTCCTTTGCAAAAGCAGCAGCAGCACAACTTTGAGCTGCTCCTTTTGCAAATGGGTCTTTTCTCCTTTGCAAAAGCAGCAGCACAACAACTTTGAGCTGCTTCTTTTGCAGATGGGTCTTTTTTCCTTTGCAAAAGCAGCAGCAGCACAACTTTGAGCTGCTCCTTTTGCAGATGGGTCTTTTCTCCTTTGCAAAAGCAGCATCAGCACAACTTTGAGCTGCTCCTTTTGCAAATGGGTCTTTTCTCCTTTGCAAAAGCAGCAGCAGCACAACTTTGAGCTGCTCCTTTTGCAGATGGGTCTTTTCTCCTTTGCAAAAGCAGCAGCACAACAACTTTGAGCTGCTTCTTTTGCAAATGGGTCTTTTCTCCTTTGCAAAAGCAGCAGCACAACTTTGAGCTGCTCCTTTTGCAAATGGGGCTTTTCTTCTTCCAAAAGAAGATGCACAACTTTGAACTGATCCTCAAAAAGGGGGCTTTCCCCCCTTTCCTCCTCAAAAAACTAGGTGCGCGTTATGGTCCGGTGCGCGTTATGGAGCGAAAAATACGGTAAATATTTTTAAATATTTCAAAAATTAAATATGCAGCATTTAATTCCAGCCTTGTAATTCAGTCGGCAAAAGTCAGTCTCCTGCCTGCTTACCCACCGATAAGCAACCGGTAAGCAACCTATTGGTGGCCTCCCTAAATCTATCTATATATATAAAAATGTTCCCATTGCATGCGCGGCGGACACCACATTGCTCCGTAACCGCTGGACCAGATCTCATCAAATTAAGGAAACAGCGTACCATGACCATCAAGGAAGGATCTGGCATAAAAAAAATTCAAAAAGAGCACACCTTTCATACCTAAAATAAAGAAAAAACGCAAACAAAAATTGGCACGCACATTAGATGTCATCAGCAAAACAGCGCCCTCTAGCAACGGCTATACTGGTACTACAGCTACAAAAGCAAAAAACGGGCGAAGCTATTACACACCACAGCCAAACCGCAGAGCTCCGTCGGCCATTTGCAAGCTCGCAAACCGGTAATTGGAAAGGGGGGGCCGAGAAAATGGGGGTGGGGACAGAGAAGGGGCAGACGGAAGTTGAACAGGGGAACTTCTAGGCCGGCACTGTCACCACAGCCCGGATCGCCGCCGTTAACGCCATCAAATGCGGGCCCAGCCCAACCGCCACCCAGGGCCCTTAGCCACCCCGCCACCGTGAAAGGCAGGCCCAGGGCCGTCTCCACAGCCGCTCACGACAATGCCGTCAGAGCCAGCCTGGGCCGCCCGCTGCCCCCTTCCCCACCGCAGCTGCCATGAAAGGCAGGCCGGACACCATCCCCACAGCCGCTGCCGGCCTTCCCCTCTCCTACCACCACCCACAGACGCAGCCATCAACACCACAGCATTCACACGCATAGCCACAGCAAGGCGTGGCCGGGTCAGCTAGTAAGACAGAAAGAAGCTCCTTAGCCCCCTGCTTGCAATGCCAAGTTCCAGGCAGCTACAATGAATGTTTAATTGCAGGGTTTAGGGTGGAGGATACCCTCTGGGGTGACCACTCTGGGGCAGTTGCTTTGGGGGCACCTAGAGGCTGAGGCTACTGCCTTGAAAATAAGGAACTACCATATTTTTTGCTCCACAACGCGCACTTTTTTCCTTCTAAAAAGGAAGGGGAAAAGTCTGTGCGCGTTATGGAGCGAATGCATGGTCCCTGGAGCCGAATTGCCCAGGGTCCAAAAGAAGATTGAGCTTTTTCTTTTACCAAGAGAGAAGGGGGTGTTGAAAGGCTGCCGCTTTACAGCTGATCAGCAAGAGATCGGGAAGAGAGAGAAGGTCGCTGGCTCCCTTCCTGCAGAGGAGGCTGTTGATTTCCCCAGCGACATGTGACTGGCTGATTAGATTATCTGTTTGGAAACTGTAGAAAGGGCTTTGAGCTGATCCTTTTGCAACTGGGGCTTTTCTTTGCAAAAGCAGCAGCACTACTTTGAGCTGCTCCTTTTGCAAATGTGTCTTTTCTCCTTTGCAAAAGCAGCAGCACAACAACTTTGAGCTGCTCCTTTTGCAAATGTTTCTTTTCTCCTTTGCAAAAGCAGCATCAGCACAACTTTGAGCTGCTCCTTTTGCAAATGGGTCTTTTCTCCTTTGCAAAAGCAGCAGCAGCACAACTTTGAGCTGCTCCTTTTGCAGATGGGTCTTTTCTCCTTTGCAAAAGCAGCAGCACAACAACTTTGAGCTGCTCCTTTTGCAGATGGGTCTTTTCTCCTTTGCAAAAGCAGCAGCAGCACAACTTTGAGCTGCTCCTTTTGCAGATGGGTCTTTTCTCCTTTGCAAAAGCAGCAGCACAACTTTGAGCTGATCCTTTTGCAAATGGGGCTTTTCTTCTTCCAAAAGAAGATGCACAACTTTGAACTGATCCTCAAAAAGGGGGGCTTTCCCCCTTTCCTCCTCAAAAAACTAGGTGCGCGTTATGGTCCGGTGCGCGTTATGGAGCGAAAAATACGGTATCTTGTAGAGCGGTGACCCTCAACCCTTGGGTATTGGCAGCCTTCTAGGAACTTAACCCAGTGTCTTCTGAGTTGGGGTCACTTAATGAGCAATTGATTCAGGAACTTGTTTTTGACTCTTTTTCCCCCTCGATCCAGCGAGACAACCGGCGCCTGCAGGAAGCGAACATGAGGCTGGAGCAGGAGAACGATGACCTGGCCCACGAGCTGGTGACAAGCAAGATCGCCCTGAGGAAGGACTTGGACAATGTAAGAGCCAAAGGCCTTGCCCGGCCATTCGCTGCCCTTCGGTCTGTTTGGCCGCCATTTTTTTTTTTTAAATGATATTTATTAAATTTTATACACATAATCATACAATAAACAAACCACACACAGCAACAAACAAGACAAAAATAAACAAAACTACATTTATAATCTCTTTCCTTTTCTACTTCCCTTTACATTGTGATTTGACTTCCTCCTATCTTTCCCTCTGTGTTTCACTTTCCCCTTATTTCAACTGGCAATTTCATTTACTTATTTTAACTTATTTATCTCATAAACTTTTATACTTACTCTACTTTCTTTATCTTAAACTACTATTCTAATTTATATTTACTTTCAAATAAGCTTACATCTCTTATGTTTATCTTAATCATTCTATATATCTTAAATCTCTTAAACATTGCTACCTCTATATCTACTTCACTACTACTTCAATTATCTACTTTAACTCTGTAAATTACTATTTCTTTGACATTCTATCATTTTATACTTTATAATATTTTTTAAGATAGTCTTTAAATTTTTTCCAATCTTCTTCCACTGCGTTTGGCCGCCATTCTCGGTGTCGCTGAGGACAGAGCCTGTCTTTTGCGAAGGGCTGTAGCTCAGCGGCAGACAGGGTGGATAAAAATCAATGGTTTTAAAAAAAAAATCAAAGCAATCAGATTTTTTTGATTTAAATCGGATTTTTTTTTTAATTTAAATCGGATTTTTGTGATTTAAATCGGATTTTTGTGATTTAAATTGGATTTTTAAAATAAAATGCTTTTGGAGGAAAAACCTTTCTAAATATAAAACAAAATAAAATAAAAAAAATTCCTTCCAGTAGCACCTTAGAGACCAACTAAGTTTGTTCTTGGTATGAGCTTTCGTGTGCATGACTTCTGTTTCAGTGTATCTGAAGAAGTGTGCATGCAAACGAAAGCTCATACCAAGAACAAACTTAGTTGGTCTCTAAGGTGCTACTGGAAGGAATTTTTTTTATTTTATTTTGTTTTGACTATGACAGACCAACACGGCTATCTACCTTTCACTTTCTAAATATAGTCTTCTATTGAAGTGACATTGTAGTCCAAAGGCTATTTATCAGGAGATAAGGATTTGTTTTAAGTTGATTAAGTATGCTAAAACTCAGTCTAAGTTTTTTTTTTTAAAAAATGTTTAACCACATCAGTTAAGTAATTTAAGTAAAAAAACCGATTTTTTTTATTTTTATTTTAAAAAATCATTGATTTTTATCCACCCTGGTTTATACCATACGCCTGAGATAAGATCAAGGGAGGAAAGATTTTAGATTTGATTTTTTTTTATGACCCACCCTACTGGAGATGGACTCTGTGACCTTTTGGCGCTCCCACGTTTTGTGTTCCAGGCAGAGGAGAAGGCGGACGCCTTGAACAAGGAGCTGCTGATGACCAAACAGAAGCTGATAGATGCTGAAGATGAAAAGAGGCGGCTGGAGGAGGAGGCGGCTCAGGTTTGGGCCATGGGGCAAGGAGGTGGGGGCGGTTGGACTGCTCTCCCTGCTTTCCGCCAGTGGGTGGGAGAGCAGGCACGGCAGGGGCAAAACCACTGATTCTAAAACCCAGCAGCCTCTCTAACCCTAAACCTAACCCTAAACCTAACCCTAAACCTAAACCTAACCCTAACCCTAAACCTAAACCTAACCCTAAACCTAAACCTAACCCTAACCCTAAACCTAAACCTAACCCTAACCCTAAACCTAACCCTAACCCTAACCCTAAACCTAACCCTAACCCTAACCCTAAACCTAACCCTAAACCTAAACCTAAACCTAACCCTAAACCTAAACCTAAACCTAACCCTAAACCTAAACCTAACCCTAAACCTAAACCTAACCCTAACCCTAAACCTAACCCTAACCCTAAACCTAACCCTAACCCTAACCCTAACCCTAAACCTAAACCTAACCCTAAACCTAACCCTAACCCTAAACCTAAACCTAAACCTAAACCTAACCCTAAACCTAACCCTAACCCTAACCCTAACCCTAAACCTAAACCTAACCCTAACCCTAAACCTAACCCTAACCCTAACCCTAACCTAACATCTTTATCATGTTAGTGGCTGGGGGGACCTGGCCAGATGGGCGGGGTACAAATAATAAATTATTATTATTATTATATTATTATTATTATCAATGCCTTGGATGATGGGCTGGAGGGCATCCTGATCAAGTTTGCAGATGACCCCAAATTGGGAGGGGTGGCTAATACCCCAGAGGACAGGATCCCACTTCCAAAGGACCTGAACAGATTAGAGAATTGGGCCAAAGCAAACAAGATGAGAAATGTAAAGTACTACACTTGGGCCAAAAAAATGAAAGGCACAAATACAGGATGGGTGACACCTGGCTTGAGAGCAGTACATGTGAAAAGGATCTAGGAGTCTTGGTAGACCACCAACTGGACATGAGTCCACAGTGTGATGCAGCAGCTCAAAAAGCCCATGCGATTCTGGGCTGCATCCATAGGAGTATAGCATCTAGATCAAGGGAAGGGATAGTACCACTGTATTCCGCTCTGGTCAGACCTCACCTGGAATACTGTGTCCAGTTCTGGGCACCCCAATTCAAGAAGGAGACGGACAAGCTGGAACGTGTCCAGAGGAGGGCAACCAAAATGGTCCAAGGCCTGGAAACGATGCCTTATGAGGAACGGCTTAGGGAGCTGGGTATGTTTAGCCTGGAGAAGAGACGGTTAAGGGGTGATATGATAGCTATGTTCAAATATATAAAAGGAGGTCATATAGAGGAGGGAGAAAGGTTGTTTTCTGCTGCTCCAGAGAAGCGGACACGGAGCAATGGATTCCGACTACAAGAAAGAAGATTCCACCTCAACATTAGGAAGAACTTCCTGACAGTAAGAGCAGTTCGACAGTGGAAGTTGCTGCCAAGGAGTGTGGTGGAGTCTCCTTCTTTGGAGGTCTTTAAGCAGAGGCTTGACAGCCACCTGTCAGGAATGCTTTGATGGTGTTTCCTGCTTGGCAGGGGGTTGGACTGGATGGCCCTTGGGGTCTCTTCCAACTCTAGGATTCTATGATCTTTGCTTGGAAGCAGAATGAGAGACATTTGCTTTTTTGCCTCAGGCAGCCCAGTCTCTGGGGCCCGGCCCTGATCCCTCCTGGTCTTTCTTTTGCAGTTGAAGGAGATGTGTCGCCGGGAACTGGACAAGGCGGAGTCCGAGATTAAGAAGAACAGTTCCATCATTGGAGACTACAAGCAGGTGAGTCTTCCAGGCTGCTGGCTACAAGGGGAACCTTCTGTCTTCCTGCAAACGGATGCAACTCTCAAGAAGGCCTCATGAAGGCTGCTCCACCCTGATGCCCTCCAGGGGGTGAGGGATTTCAGCTGAGGCTGATGGGGAGTTGTATTCCATCTAGATCAGGGGGTTGGAACAATCTATATATATATAAATGTTCCAATTGCGTGTTTGTCCGAAACACCCTTGCTGCGTAACCGCTGGACCAAATCGCATCAAATTAGGACACAGCGTTCCATTACCATGGCATACTAATCTGGCATAATAAATATTCATAAAAACCACACCTGTCATACCTAAAATAAAGTTTAAACGCAAAAAAAACCCGTCGCAGGCATTAGATGTCATCAGCAAAACAGCGCCCTCTAGCGACGGCTATACTGGTACTATGGCTACAAAAGCAAAAAACAGGCGCAGCTATTACACATCACAGCAAAACCTCAGAGCTCCGTCAGCCATTTGTAAGCTCGTAAACCGGTAATTGAAAACGGGGGTGGGGACAGAGAAGGGGCAGATGGAAGTTGAACAGGGGAACTTCTTCAGTTTCACAAAGCCATGAAAGTTAGGCCGGCACTGTTACCACAGGCCGGGTCGTCACCCTCCCTCCCTCCCTCCCTTCCTTCCTTCCTTCCCCCTCTAGATTCCTTCTCCCCCTTCCTTCCTTCCTTCCTTCCTTCCTTCCTTCCTTCTCCCTCTAGATTCCTTCTCCCCCTTCCTTCCTTCCTTCCTTCCTTCTCCCTCTGGCTTCCTTCCTTCCTACCTACCTACCTACCTACCTTCTACCTCTGACTTCCTTCTCCCCCTTCCTTCCTTCTCCCGCTAGCTTCCTTCTCCCGCTAGCTTCCTACCTACCTACCTACCTACCTACCTTCTACCTCTGACTTCCTTCTCCCCCTTCCTTCCTTCTCCCTTTAGCTTCTTTCCATCCTTCCTTATTTCCTTCCTTCCTTCTCCCTTTGCCTTCGTTCCTTCAAACACCATCAAATGCAGGCCCAGCCCAACCGCCGCCCAGGCCCCTTAGCCACCCCGCCACCGTGAAAGGCAGGCCCCGGCCCTTCTCCACAGCCGCTCATGACGCCGCCGTCAGACCCAGCCTGGGCCGCCCGCTGCCCACTTCCCCACCGCAGCTGCCATGAAAGGCAGGCCGGACACCATCCCCACAGCCGCTGCCGGCCCTCTCCTCTCCTACCACCACCCACAGACACAGCCATCAACACCACAGCATTCACACACATAGCCACAGCAAGGCGTGACCGGGTCAGCTAGTGGGTATATGGAATCTCTCTCTGCAAAGGCTGTGCATATCGCTTCCTATCTGTCTTTTGGACAAGTCCTCACCGTGGCTTCCTCGAGGCCTCCAGCTGGCCGTTTGGCAAGCCAGGACCAAGGACTTGAACAGGCTTGGCTGAAGTTCTCTGTCTGTTTTGGTAGATCTGCTCCCAACTGAGCGAGAGGCTGGAGAAGCAGCAGACCGCAAATCAAGCTGAGATTGAGAAGATTCGGGTAAGGAGTGCCTCATGAAGGGCAAAACATTGGTTGGATTTCTCACCCCTTCTTTCCTTCCTTCCTTCCTTCCTTCCTTCCTTCCTTCCTTCCTTCCTTCCTTCCTTCTCTCTCTCACCCTTTCTTTCTTTCTTTCTTTTATGCATATCTGGTGGAAGTGCACAAACATCAAACCATTCTGGGAGAAAATATATAATGAAATAAAATTTTAAAAAATGGTAAAATATTCATTTTTAAAAAGCCCCGAAACATTTCTGTTAGGAATTCTAGGAGATGAAATTAAAGGGAAGGATAAATGCATAATCATGTACGCCACTACGGCAGCAAGACTCTTGATAGCTAAAAATTGGAAGAGTACAAATTGACCAGATGTAGAAGATTGGCAAATTAAATTAACAGGATACCAAAATATGGCCAAAAAAAATAGGAGAAGCTAGAGGAATATCAGAGCAGGCAATCGAAGAAGACTGGAAATCATTCCAGACTTATATAGGAAATAAAGTGGCGAGAGCCAATCTTCTGATGAACACATGAGTGGGTTCATAGAAAAAGTATAATAAATAGTAACAACAGAATCCTATATAATAATCTCCCTGTGTCCCTGCGTCCGCCGTCCGTGTGTCAGTGGAAATTTTCCACTGCGCATGTCCCAGACGGACGCAGGGATTGGACGACGGGAGAGGGGGGCGTGTCTGAGAGGCAGCGGCGGCAGCTGCCTTGCTCTCCGATTCATTCCCCTCAGTCTGTTCGACCCTCCGCGGCTCGCCTCAGCGGCTCTATTCAAACAGCAGCGCGGCCGGAGGAGGAGTGACTTCGAGCGCCGTCGTCGGAGCGGGAGCAGCCGCCGCCATGCCCGCCTTCTCCTGCCTGTAGCTGCTGCCCCCGGCGGGGCCCGGCCAGAGGAAGCCGGCGCAGCACCAGCTGGCGCCGCAGTGCTACAGCCCCGGCGCGCAGATGATCTGCCGCAGGCCGCTGGAAAGGGTCGTGCCCATCCGGCTGGTGCCGCAGCCGGAGCCCGTCGTTGTGGCGGCCGAGCTGGGCCCTCCGGCGGCCACGGTGCACGCCCACCAGTGGCTGCTGCTGGAAACCGGCGGCGGGGGCGATGCCAGAGCGGCCGTTGCCGCCGCCGCCTGCATGGCCTGCCAATGTTCGGCTCGCGGAAGCAGCGCCGCATGCGCGGGAGGCGGTGGTTGCCCTGGCATCGCAGCTGAGGGAGCCGCAGCCCGTGAAGGAGATGGAGGGGAAGCGGCGGCGGCGCCCCTGAAGCCCCGCTGCGAGGAGCGCGGGGAGCGGCTGGAGGAGGAGAAAGAGGGCCGCCCGGGCCCCGTCTTGGCCGAGATGAGGGACCGCCTGCCCGAGCTGCCAGCGGTGAGGGCGGCGGCTGCAGGGGGGGAGGGTCCCGGCCTTCTCTCCCCCAGGAGGCCGTGGGCGAGAAGCCGGGAGAGGAGGCGGCCAGCAGGCCGCTCCCCTCAGAGCGCTTCGGCAGCGCTGCCCCCAGTGCCGAAAGAAGACTCTCTAGCGCCCGTTTACTCAACGGGCTTAAACCACTAGTTAGGTATATAAAAGGACAGAGATACGTAAAGCCACAATGACAAAGGCAACCTTTTCTTTTATTGTTTCTTTTTTTTTAATACCATTTTGATTGATTTTAAAAATAATGGTATCCTATATAATAAAGTGCAAGTGTCTCTGCGTGCCGCCCGCCCGCCCGTGGGTTTGCGCTACTGCGCACGTCCCCCACGGACACAGGGATTGGACGACGCAGAGACACTTGGAGCGGCCGGGCTCGTGGCGGGTGTGCGCGGGCACGCGCACAACCGCCGCTTCAACAGTTTCGCCGGGCGAGCGATGTCAAGAGAGACCAGAGCCGCTTCTAAGGAGGGAGGGGACGGGGCTGCGGGCGAGCAAGGGCCGGGGGTGTTTCGGGGCGCTGCAGAGAGGGAGTCCAAATGAGAGGGGGGGGATTAACCGGAGTCGGGGAGGATGAACCCTCTCTCAGAGCTGCCAAGGGGGAGGCTTCTGTCCCCCTCAAAGGACCCCAAGCCCCGCTTCACCGGGCCTCGGCACTCATGCTTTTCGCTCCCCGACTCCTCCTCCTCCAGCGAAAGTCCCGGTTCCTCCTGCCGCCGCTACGCTAACAAGAGCGGGCCCTCCTTCCGCAGCGAGAGGGGTCTGGCGCCGAGCCTTCCCTTCTCCGACACACCGGCCGCGGAATATACCCCCCGCCGCCACCAAGCGGGCTTCCTCTTTCCTCCCCACCACCCACCCCGCTTCAACCAGAAGCAACAGCAGCGGCGGCAGGGACGCTATGCGCAGAGCTGGCAACGTCATTTGGCTCTCTAGCGCCCGTGCCACCTCCCGCTTCGGAGCCCGCCGCTGCCGCCTCCGCCGCTGCCGCCCGGTCGCCGTTCTAGCGCCCGTTAATTTAACGGGCTGAACGTCCACTACCCTGTTTCTCCTCAAATAAGCCGTAGCCATCAAATAAGCCGCAGCAGGATTTCTACACATTTGCGAAATAGAAGCCATCCCCTGAAAATAAGACAGAGGGATGTGGCGCCTCTCCCTTAAGACCAGGCATCCCCAAACTGCGGCCCTCCAGATGTTTTGGCCTACAACTCCCATGATCCCTAGCAAACAGGACCAGTGGTCAGGGATGATGGGAATTGTAGTCCCAAATTGCAGATGTTTGGGGACTACAACTCCCATCATCCCTAGCTAACTGGACCAGTGGTCAGGGATGATGGGAATTGTAGTCCCAAATTGTAGGTGTTTGGGGACTACAACTCCGATGATCCCTAGCTAACAGGACCAGTGGTCAGGGATGATGGGAATTGTAGTCCCAAATTGTAGGTGTTTGGGGACTACAACTCCGATGATCCCTAGCTAACTGGACCAGTGGTCAGGGATGATGGGAATTGTAGTCCCAAATTGCAGATGTTTGGGGACTACAACTCCCATCATCCCTAGCTAACTGGACCAGTGGTCAGGGATGATGGGAATTGTAGTCCCAAATTGTAGGTGTTTGGGGACTACAACTCCGATGATCCCTAGCTAACTGGACCAGTGGTCAGGGATGATGGGAATTGTAGTCCCAAATTGCAGATGTTTGGGGACTACAACTCCCATCATCCCTAGCTAACTGGACCAGTGGTCAGGGATGATGGGAATTGTAGTCCCAAATTGTAGGTGTTTGGAGACTACAACTCCGATGATCCCTAGCTAACAGGACCAGTGGTCAGGGATGATGGGAATTTTAGTCCCAAACATCTGGAGGGCCGAAATTTGCGGATGCCTGCTTAAGCTGCGTCCCGACGCGGAGCAGTTAAAATAAGACATCCTCCGAAAATAAGCCATACTGTGTTTTTTTGAGGGGAAAAAATATATAAGACGGTGTCTTATTTTAGGAGAAACAAGGTATTACAAGTAGAATTCCGTACTTACACATATTGTTAATCTATCGACTAAACTGTCAATAGAAATCTTTTACCATATTTTAATATCTGGTGGAGGCCGCCCAGAGTGGCTGGGGGGACCCGGCCAGATGGGTGGGGTACAAATAATAAATTATTATTATTATTATTACTAGTATATTAAGCCCGTTTAGAAAACGGGCTAGCCGGAGCCGGAGCAGCAGGAGGCGGGGGACTGGGAGGTGGCTGCAGGTGGTTCGGCTTCGGCATCGCGAGCGGGCCGGCGGCGGCGCAGCCCCTGTCCCGGGCGGGAGATGCCGACGCCGGGCTTGGGAGCGCGCGCGTGCTCTGCTGCAAAGGGCAAGGCGGCGGCGGCCTTGATGGACGCCACACGCCGGAATCAGGCGCGCGCTCCGAGGAGGGGCCGGCGTGGCGCGGCTGCTCCCCGGCGCTCCCTCGGCGGATCGCTCAGTCACCGCGGGAGCAGTCAGCTGCTCCCGCGGTGACTGAGCGATCCGCCGCGGGAGCGCGGGCTCCCGCCGAGGGAGTGGCGGCTCCTGGAGCTGCCTGTCAGCACGGACGGGCAGCCTCAGGAGCCGGCGCTCCCTCGGCGGATCGCTCAGAGAGGAGAGCGGCGCGAGCTCCGTGCGCTGCCCCAACTGAGACGCGCGTGCGCCGCCGCTGCCTCTCGGACACGCCCCCCCTCTCCCGTCGTCCAATCCCTGCGTCCGTCCGTCTGGGACATGCGCAGTGGAAATTTCCACTGACACGGACGGTGGACGCAGGGACATAGGGAGATTATTATATAAGGATTATTTCACTGCCAAGGAACCACAATCTGCAGGCAAGGTTTGCTCTTGGCTTTTTTGTTTCTATGAAGCTCACGGCCTGATCTCCTTGGCTCCAGCAAAAGGTCGATGATTGTGAGCGCTGCCGGGAGTTCTTCAACAAGGAGGGGCGCGTGAAGGTGGCCGGCGTGGCCCGGGACGGCTCCGAGGAGGACACGGACGAGGAGAAGGAAGCGCTGAAGAACCAGCTGCGGGAGATGGAGCTGGAGCTAGCCCAGACCAAGCTGCAGCTGGTGGAGGCCGAGTGTAAAATCCAGGTAGGTCCCATGGGGGGCAGCGGGAATGGGGTGGTGCACCAAGCAGGGTGGATAAAAATCAATCATTTGTTTTAAAAAAAATAAAAAATCAGATTTTTTTGGATTTAAATCGGATTCTTTTGATTTAAATTGGATGTTTTTATTTAAATCGGATTTTTTGGATTTGAATCGGATTTTTTTATTTTAATCGGATTTTTTGGATTTAAATCGGATTTTTTTTTATTTAAATCGGATTTTTTGGATTTAAATTGGATTTTTTTTAATTTAAATTGGATTTTTTGGATTTAAATCGGATTTTTTGGATTTAAATTGGATGTTTTTATTTAAATTGGATTTTTTCGATTTAAATCTGATTTTTTTATTTAAATCGGATTTTTTGGATTTAAATCGGATTTTTTTGATTTAAATCGGATTGTTTTATTTAAATTGGATTTTTTTATTTAAATTGGATTTTTTAAAATTTAAATTGGATTTTTTGGATTTAAATCGGATTTTTTTTTATTTAAATTGGATTTTTTTATTTAAATTGGATTTTTTTATTTAAATTGGATTTTTTTTAATTTAAATTGGATTTTTTGGATTTAAATTGGATTTTTTGGATTTAAATCGGATTTTTTGGATTTAAATTGGATGTTTTTATTTAAATTGGATTTTTTGGATTTAAATCGGATTTTTTGATTTAAATCTGATTTTTTGGATTTAAATCTGATTTTTTTGGATTTAAATTGGATTTTTTGGATTTAAATCGGATTTTTTTTTATTTAAATCGGATTTTTTTTATTTAAATTGGATTTTTTTTATTTAAATCGGATTTTTTTTATTTAAATCGGATAGATAGATACCGTATTTTTTGCTCCATAACGCGCACTTTTTCCCTTCTAAAATTGAAGGGGAAAAGTCTGTGCGTGTTATGGAGCGAATGCATGGTCCCTGGAGCTGAATTGCCCAGGGACCAAAAGAAGATCAAGCTTTTTCTTTTGCAAAGAGAGAAGGGGGTGTTGAAAGGCTGCCGCTTTACAGCTGATCAGCAAGAGATCAGGGAGAGAGAGAAGGTCGCTGGCTCCCTTCCTGCAGAGGAGGTTGAAGGGAGCCAGAGACATGTGACTGGCTGATTAGATTATCTGTTTGGAAACTGTAGAAAGGGCTTTGAGCTGATCCTTTTGCAACTGGGGCTTTTCTTTGCAAAAGCAGCAGCACAACTTTGAGCTGCTCCTTTTGCAGATGGGTCTTTTCTCCTTTGCAAAAGCAGCAGCACAACAACTTTGAGCTGCTCCTTTTCCAGATGGGTCTTTTCTCTTTTGCAAAAGCAGCAGCAGCACAACTTTGAGCTGCTCCTTTTGCAAATGGGTCTTTTCTCCTTTGCAAAAGCAGCAGCACAACAACTTTGAGCTGCTTCTTTTGCAAATGGGTCTTTTCTCCTTTGCAAAAGCAGCAGCACAACTTTGAGCTGATCCTTTTGCAAATGGGGCTTTTCTTCTTCCAAAAGAAGATGCACAACTTTGAACTGATCCTCAAAAAGGGGGGCTTTCCCCCTTTCCTCCTCAAAAAACTAGGTGCGCGTTATGGTCCGGTGCGCGTTATGGAGCGAAAAATACGGTAATTGTTACGGTTGTCCACCAGCACGATAAATACAATCCAAAATACATTGTAAAAATATAAACTATAAACTATAAATATAAACTTTAAACTTTAAAAAAATTAAATAAAAGACTATATCTCTACTTTTAAAATAGGGCTGCGGTCAATGATAACACTGGTCCATCTTTAGTTCTGTCCTGAAGTTGTGTGGATGCTGCGAGCTAGAGCGGACCGAAATGTTATAGCTTTAGCACAAAACTTGGCTACCTTTGCTGTGACATTATCATTAACTAGTGAACGTTCAGCCCGTTAAATTAACGGGCGCTAGAAGATATGTGGTGAAACATTTGTAAAAGCAGGCTGAGGTCCCTCTACCCCTTTCCTACCTCTGAGGTACCTCTACTCCTTTCCTACCTCTGTGGCCCATGTACCCCTTCCCTACCTCTGTGGCACCTCTACCCCTTTCCTACCTCTGAGGTCCCTCTACTCCTTTTCTACCCCCTCTACCCCTTTCCTACCTCTGAGGTACCTCTACTCCTTTCCTACCTCTGTGGCCCATGTACCCCTTTCCTACCTCTGTGGCACCTCTACCCCTTTCCTACCTCTGAGGTCCCTCTACTCCTTTTCTACCCCCTCTACCCCTTTCCTACCTCTGAGGTACCTCTACTCCTTTCCTACCTCTGTGGCCCATGTACCCCTTTCCTACCTCTGTGGCACCTCTACCCCTTTCCTACCTCTGAGGTCCCTCTACTCCTTTTCTACCCCCTCTACCCCTTTCCTACCTCTGAGGTACCTCTACTCCTTTCCTACCTCTGTGGCCCATGTACCCCTTTCCTACCTCTGTGGCACCTCTACCCCTTTCCTACCTCTGAGATCCCTCTACTCCTTTTCTACCTCTGTCCCCTCTACCCTTTTCCTACCTCTATCCTCCCTTATAGCCCTTTCCCTACCCAGAACCCATCCCTATTGACCTCTGAGTGTTCGTGCATGTTGTCACTCTTCCCTTTTCCTATCTCCCTCGCCCCGGAAAGGCACAGCCCCGCCCTCGTCCGCTCCCGGCCAATCCGAGGCCCGAAGTCTCTGCGTCGTCCAATGCCTGCGTCCCTGTGGGACATGCTCAGTGGAAAATTTCCACTGACACACGGAAAGTTGGACGCAGAGACACTTCAACTTTATTATATAGGATATCTGAAAGGAGCCACTCCATATAGAAATTGTCCGAACGTCCAGGTAGCTCAGTCAGCATCGTGTGGATAAACGCGCCTCGCTCCTCCTCGTAGAGGCAGCATCGCATAAGTACGTGGTCAGTAGTTTCCACCTCTCCAGATCCACACAGGCAGTATCTCTCACACAATGGGGGTCCGTTTGTACTTCCCTTGGAGAACTGCGGAAGGCATTACAGTGGAACCTCGACTTGCGAAGTACATCTGTTAAATGACCTTAACAGATTAGAGAACTGGGCCAAGGCAAACAGGATGAATTTTAACAGGGAGAAATGTAAAGTACTACACTTGGGCAAAAAAAATGAAAGGCACAAATACAGGATGGGTGACACCTGGCTTGAGAGCAGTACAAGTGAAAAGGATCTAGGAGTCTTGGTAGACCACAAACTGGACATGAGTCAACAGTGTGATGCAGCAGCTCAAAAAGCCAATGCAATTCTGGGCTGCATCAATAGGAGTATAGCATCTAGATCAAGGGAAGGGATAGGACCACTGTATTCCGCTCTGGTCAGACCTCACCTGGAATACTGTGTCCAGTTCTGGGCACCACAGTTCAAGAAGGATACTGACAAGCTGGAACGTGTCCAGAAGAGGGCAACCAAAATGGTCAAAGGCCTGGAAACGATGCCTTATGAGGAACGGCTTAGGGAGCTGGGTATGTTTAGCCTGGAGAAGAGACGGTTAAGGGGTGATATGATAGCCATGTTCAAATATATAAAAGGATGTCATATAGAGGAGGGAGAAAGGTTGTTTTCTGCTGCTCCAGAGAAGCGGACACGGAGCAATGGATTCAAACTACAAGAAAGAAGATTCCACCTAAACATTAGGAAGAATTTCTTGACAGTAAGAGCTGTTCGACAGTGGGATTTGCTGCCAAGGAGTGTGGTGGAGTCTCCTTCTTTGGAGGTCTTTAAGCAGAGGCTTAACAGCCACCTGTCAGGAATGCTTTGATGGTGTTTCCTGCTTGGCAGGGGGTTGGACTGGATGGCCCTTGGGGTCTCTTCCAACTCTGTGATTCTGTGATTCTGTGAAAAGCGGCCGCGCGCCTATGAATTTTTCGACTTCCGAAAGGAAATCCGCTGTCTATGTATCTGTCTATGTATTTCTAGTAGTAGAACCAAATCAGTAATTTTGGATAGAACTGTCAAAACTACTCTGAAAATTGATTATTCCAAAAATGAAACCTTCATATGGTTGTAAATATTAAGATTATACCAGCAAGAAAAAAAAATTAAATCAAGTCTTACTGACTAGTGATTTAAATCAAGCCTTACTGACTAGTGATTTAAATTGTGATTTAAATGGTGATTTAAATCAATTTGATATAAATCAAATCCACCCTGCTAGTCAGTAAGGCTTGATTTAAATCACTAGTTAGTAAGACTTGATTTAAATATTTTTTTTTACAGAAAGACTCATTCTTGCTGGTATAATCTTAATATTTACAACCATATGAAGGTTTCATTTTTGGAATAATAAATTTTCAGAGTAGTTTTGACAGTTATATCAAAAATTACTGATTTGGTTACACTGCTAGAAATACCGTATTTTTCACTCCATAAGACGCA
Organism: Darevskia mixta; assembly: GCA_034641385.1. Taxonomy (NCBI): domain Eukaryota; kingdom Metazoa; phylum Chordata; class Lepidosauria; order Squamata; family Lacertidae; genus Darevskia; species Darevskia mixta. The sequence continues at coordinate 19,052 of JAWWNH010000252.1, forward strand.
CCTGAACATAAGACACACCTAGTTTTTAGAGGAGGAAAGGGGAAAAGCCCTGTTTTTTTGAGGATCAGCTCAGTGGTGCAGCTTCTTTTGCAAAGGGAAAAACCCAGCTTTTTTGAGAATCAGCTCAAAGTGGTGCAGCTTCTTTTGCAAAGGGAAAAGCCCAGCTTTTTTTGAGGATCAGCTCAAAGTGGTGCAGCTTCTTTTGCAAAGGGAAAAGCCCTGCTTTTTGGAGGATCAGCTCAAAGTGGTGCAGCTTCTTTTGCAAAGGGAAAAGCCCAGCTTTTTTGAGGATCAGCTCAGTGGTGCAGCTTCTTTTGCAAAGGGAAAAGCCCTGCTTTTTGGAGGATCAGCTCAAAGTGGTGCAGCTTCTTTTGCAAAGGGAAAAGCCCTGCTTTTTGGAGGATCAGCTCAAAGTGGTGCAGCTTCTTTTGCAAAGGGAAAAGCCCAGCTTTTTTGAGGATCAGCTCAAAGTGGTGCAGCTTCTTTTGCAAAGGGAAAAGCCCTGTTTTTTGAGGATCAGCTCAAAGTGGTGCAGCTTCTTTTGCAAAGGGAAAAGCCCTGTTTTTTGAGGATCAGCTCAAAGTGGTGCAGCTTCTTTTGCAAATTGAAAAGCCCTGTTTTTTTGAGGATCAGCTCAAAGTGGTGCAGCTTCTTTTTCAAAGAGGAAAAGCCCCGTTTTTAGGGGGTTCAACTCACAGTTCTGCAGGAAAGGGAGCCATTTCTACAGTTTCCAGACAGATAATCTACTCAGCTGGTAATGTCGCTGGGGAAACAAACAGCCTCCCTCTGCATTCAACAATGGAGGCCTGGGCTGGAAAGGCCGCCTTATCTCTCTCCCCGATCGCTTGCTAAACAGCTGTTCAGCGGCTTCCTTTCAACACCCTCTTCTCTCTTTGTTAAAAAAAAGAGCACAATCTGCTTTGGGCCCTCAGGCAATTTGGCTCCCGGGACCATGCATTCGCTCCATAAGACGCACAGACATTTCCCCTGACTTTTGAGGAGGAAAAAAACTGCATCTCATGGAGCGAAACATACGGTACTTTACAATGCAGAGCACATCGTAAACGTGTCTCATCCACCACTCTCAGAATCCGGAAGTGGTCCCTTGCGATTTCCCCGCCAGGAAGCCCATCTTCTTTCTTTTTTTTTTCTTTTCCTTTTTTTCTTTTTTACCTTAAAGGCTAAGGAATTTATTACTTAAATAAATCTTCATTCATTTTAACAGATCTTAAAAATATACATTCATATATATCATACACTCCATACATACATACCAGCTCCATACATACCAGCTTCACATCCATTCCCCCCCTTTACCTCCCTCCCCCTCTTTTCCCCAATTGCTTACCTACCTACTCACCTATCACTTCCATTCTTCCCATTCTCTCCCTCTCTTCTTCCCTCTCTCTCCTTTTCATTCTCCCCCCTCCCCTTCCCTCCCCCTAAAATTAACTTCCTCCTGCTTGTCCTCATTTTTCTAATTTCCCCCTCTTGTCATGTTTCGTTATCTTTCTATCTTCATAAATGTTTCTATCACTAACTTATTCCTTAATACAGTCTGTTCTTAGTATTTTCTTATCCTTTATTATTTTTATCCTATATATTATTCTAAGCAGATCATTAAATTTGTTGACATTCCTTCCTTCCTTAGATGATCGTCTACATATTTCCATTCTTCCCTCATTTTCTGTTTTGTTGTAGCTCTGATTGCCGCGGTCATTTTGGCCAGATCAATTTTCCATACCATTCTTCTATTGATGGTGTTTCTTCTTTTTCCCAGAACTGTGCTAATAGGATCCTTGCCGCCGCGCTAGCATAAAGAAAAATATTAATTCTATTTTCCGGGATATTTTCTGGCAATACACTTAATAAAAGCGTCTCCGGAGATTTTCCGAAAGAGAATTTTAGCATTTTTTTCATTTCCCCGTAAATTAAATTCCAGTATTCTTTAACTAATGGGCAACTCCACCAACAATGTATCCCCTCCTTGCATTTCCAGCAGGCACTGGATTGGTTTTTTATATATTTTAGCTAACCTTGCTGGAGTTAGATGCCATCTATAAATGATCTTCATCATATTCTCCTTTATTCTGGTACAGGCTGTGAACCTCATACTTACGTTCCAGATCCCCTCCCACTGATTTCTAGATATGTTTTTCCCTATATCCTCTTCTTTCTTTCCCCCTTCCCGTTGCGAGGTCTCTCCCAGTTGGACTGGAGCCTTCGCAACTCTTCCGCCTCTTCACTGCTCCTACCAGAGGGGGAGGAGGAATCGGCCGTCAGGTTCGAGGTCTGCTCCCTGTAGCCACTCAACGCCGGGCTGGAAGGGGGAGGCAGCCCCCTGACAACTATATTTAGAAAGATTTCCCCTCCAAAAGCATTTTATTTTAAAAATCCAATTTAAATCAAAAAAATCCGATTTAAACAAAAAAAAATCTGATTTTTTAAAAAAAATCGTTGATTTTTATCCACCCTGCTCAGTACTGTCAACACTGACTGGCAGTAATGGCTCAATTTGTGTATTCAATCATAGTAAACCTGATTGTAAACCTCCTCTTCATCCTGGAGAGAAGTGACTAGTGGGGTGCCACAGGGTTCTGTCTTGGGCCCAGTCTTATTCAACATCTTTATCAATGACTTGGATGATGGGCTTGAGGGCATCCTGATCAAGTTTGCAGATGACACCAAATTGGGAGGGGTGGCTAATACCCCAGAGGACAGGATCACACTTCAAAATGACCTTAACAGATTAGAGAACTGGGCCAAGGCAAACAGGATGAATTTTAACAGGGAGAAATGTAAAGTACTACACTTGGGCAAAAAAAATGAAAGGCACAAATACAGGATGGGTGATACCTGGCTTGAGAGCAGTACATGTGAAAAGGATCTAGGAGTCTTGGTAGACCACAAACTTGACATGAGTCAACAGTGTGATGCAGCAGCTAAAAAAGCCAATGCAATTCTGGGCTGCATCAATAGGAGTATAGCATCTAGATCAAGGGAAGTAATAGTACCACTGTATTCCGCTCTGGTCAGACCCCACCTGGAATACTGTGTCCAGTTCTGGGCACCACAGTTCAAGAAGGATATTGACAAGCTGGAACGTGTCCAGAGGAGGGCAACCAAAATGGTCAAAGGCCTGGAAACGATGCCTTATGAGGAACGGCTTAGGGAGCTGGGTATGTTTAGCCTGGAGAAGAGACGGTTAAGGGGTGATATGATAGCCATGTTCAAATATATAAAAGGATGTCATATAGAGGAGGGAGAAAGGTTGTTTTCTGCTGCTCCAGAGAAGCGGACACGGAGCAATGGATTCAAACTACAAGAAAGAAGATTCCACCTAAACATTAGGAAGAATTTCTTGACAGTAAGAGCTGTTCGACAGTGGAATTTGCTGCCAAGGAGGGTGGTGGAGTCTCCTTCTTTGGAGGTCTTTAAGCAGAGGCTTGACAGCCACCTGTCAGGAATGCTTTGATGGTGTTTCCTGCTTGGCAGGGGGTTGGACTGGATGGCCCTTGGGGTCTCTTCCAACTCTATGATTCTATGATTCTATGATTCTATGACTATCAAGCATACAAAATAATATAGAGGTCAATACAACAATAACTCAGTCCAATAATCAAACAATCCAAAGAATAAATCAAATCCTTAGTACAACATACTGCGGTTAAAGTCCCAAGGCAGATCGTACCACATTTGAAAGTAGTTGCAGATATACTGATCCAAAAAATGTAAGGTCGTTGTCTTAATGAGTACACCACATCTGAAAACTTTGATTTTCGTTGTTGTGTATACTGTGTATATACGGACAATGACAATAAATTTATCTAAATTGTCTAGAGAAGGAGTGACGGTTTCATTCTCAGTTGTAAATCATGACAGATAAGGATGCCGTTGCCTAGACGAAGTCTTGATACGTGAACGAAGCACTAATTAGTTTTTTGGTAGGGAGTAGGTTCACTCCCAATGGCAATTTTCAGATGTGGTGTACTCATTAAGACAACGACTTTACATTTTTGGGATCAGTATATCTACAACTACTTTCAAATGTAGTACGATCTGCCTTGGGACTTTAACCGCAGTATGTTGTACTAAGGATTTGATTTATTCTTTGGATTGTTTGATTATTGGACTGAGTTATTGTTGTATTGACCTCTATATTATTTTGTATGCTTGATAGTCAGTTTTACTATGATTGAATACACAAATTGAGATAAATAATGAAAAGTGGATAGTGATTTCAGCCTGTTACGTTTGTGGTGTATGATATATGTATGATACGTAACATTTGGTTTATTGATGTGTTGATATTGGCAGTAATGGCTCTGCAGAGTTTCAGGCAGGGGTCTCCCTCAGTCAGGGATTGCAATGGAGGTGCTATTCTCCCACCTCCCTCCCACTCCCCAGAGAGCATCCCACCAGTAATTATTATCGCTATTTATTAGATTTGTATAAGGTCAAGGTAAAGGGACCCCTGACCATTAGGTCCAGTCGCGGACGACTCTGGGGTTGCGGCGCTCATCTCGCTTTATTGGCCGAGAGCCGGCGTCCAGCTTCCAGGTCATGTGGCCAGCATGACAAAACCAGAGCAGCGCACGGAAACGCCGTTGACCTTCCCGCCCGAGCGGTACCTATTGATCTACTTGCACTTTGACGTGCTTTCGAGCTGCTAGGTTGGCCGGAGCTGGGACCGAGCAACGGGAGCTCACCCCTCGCGGGGATTCGAACCGCCGACCTTCTGATCGGCAAGCCCTAGGCTCTGGGGTTGAACCCATGTTCTGTGACTCTCCTGTGCTGTTGCCTTTCAGGATCTGGAACACGACTTGGGGCAGGCGCTGAACGAGGTGCAAGCTTCCCGGAAGACCTGGTTCAACCGAACGCTGACCTCCATCAAGACAGCGACAGGCGTTCAAGGGAAGGAGACGTGCTGAAGGGGGCGGCCTCCCCCCATGGGCCCCCGTTCCCCCTCGGGACACCTCCTGCCTTCCGTCGCCGCCTCGGCCGGATGCCGTGCGGGAGAGAGAGGACCACAATGTACATAGACTCTAGAAACACACCGCGTATGGTGGGGGCTTTCCGCAGGTCCGTGGCCCGAGCAGGTCGCCGTTGCGAGGCTCAGCGCAGGATCTTCATACTACTGATTCTTGAACCGGGGGGGGGGGGTAGCTGTAGCCGGGAAGCTCTTTTCAGAGGGGCAGGGAGGGGGAACACACACACACACACACACACAAAACACTCCATTCTACAGTCTGGCTGGCGCAGTCCCAGGTCCTCAGACTTAACTACCTTAATCCTCAGACTTAACTAAGTTTACAAGAGCTTTCCTCCCCCCCCCCAGTTATAACTCTTTAAAAGAACAAAAGGGAAAAAATACTATTTCCAAGAAATTAACTCCACTGCCAGAGGCTTCCTTCTCGCTCTGGGTTCCTTCCTTCCTTCCTTCCTTCCTTCCTTCCTTCCTTCCTTCCTTCCTTCCTTCCCATCTATCTTCCTTCCTTCCTTCTCCCTATGGCTTCCTTCTCGCTCTGGGTTCCTTCCTTCCTTCCTTCCCTCCCCATCTTCTTTCCTTCCTTCCTTCCTTCCCCATCTTCCTTCCTTCCCATCTATCTTCCTTCTTTCCTTCCTTCCTTCCTTCCCCATCTTCCTTCCTTCCTTCTCGCTCTGGGTTCCTCCTTCCTTCCTTCCTTCCCATCTATCTTCCTTCCTTCCTTCTCCCTATGGCTTCCTTCTCGCTCTGGGTTCCTTCCTTCCTTCCTTCCTTCCTTCCTTCCTTCCTTCCTTCCTTCCCTCCCTCCCCATCTTCTTTCCTTCCTTCCTTCCTTCCTTCCCCATCTTCCTTCCTTCCTTCTCGCTCTGGGTTCCTCCTTCCTTCCTTCCTTCCTTCCCATCTATCTTCCTTCCTTCTCCCTATGGCTTCCTTCTCGCTCTGGGTTCCTTCCTTCCTTCCTTCCTTCCTTCCTTCCTTCCTTCCTTCCTTCCTTCCTTCCTTCCTTCCCTCCCTCCCTCCCCATCTTCTTTCCTTCCTTCCTTCCTTCCTTCCTTCCTTCCCATCTATCTTCCTTCTTTCTTTCCTTCCTTCCTTCCTTCCTTCCTTCCTTCCTTCCTTCCTTCCTTCCTTCCTTCCCCATCTTCCTTCCTTCTCCCTATGGCTTCTTTCTCGCTCTGGCTTCCTTCCTTCCTTCCCCCCCCCTCCCCTGCCTGAGTTAGTGGGGGAAGAAGCATTCGCATGGTTACCTTTGGGAGCAGGTTCCCCCCACCCCCCACAAGTGTGTGAACACGCCTCTCCGTCTCTCTTCCTTCGTCCACCCTTTAGTTATTGTGCCACTCATCAGTTCTATGCAAGCGGCTTGGAGGAGGCGGGGTCACCGCTGTCTTTCCTTTTCAAAGTACCTATCGCTCTTGGGAACCCTCCTTGTCTCTGACCTATTTAACTTCCGCTGTGGTCTGTTCCGCACCCGGTTCATCTTCCAGAGCCATATATAACACACACCTGTATCATTTCGGTGGGCAGGACGTCTGGACTGAGCTAAGCTAGACTTGGGCCCCAGTGAAGTCCGTGAGGCTTTTAACTTGCTCCTAACTTGTGGCATCTTCAGTTCCTACCGCGTTTCCCCTATTTTAAGACACCGTTTTATCCCCCCCCCCCACTATGGCTTATTTTGAGGGGGTGTCTTATGACGTCAGCACGCCCGCTCGAGTTCTGGGGCTGCGCAGGACGGGACGGGACGGGAGAATCCAAGCTGAGCTTGGAGGAAACGGGCCCCGGAGAGACCCGCTTTCGCCAGGCGCTCTCTCCTGCTCCTCCGCCGCCTTCTCTCCTCAAAACGCGACGGAAGCCTTGTTTTCCAAGGGGCGCGGCGAGCAGGGAAAGCCCGTGCCGCCTTCCCTCTCCACCACGGCGGCCGGCGAAGAGACCTTCGGAGCGCCTTTGCCGTACCCGCTGCCCCTTCCTGCGTGCCCTGCTCTGCCGAGTCCCCGAGGCTGCTTCTGGGGCTGACTGGTTTTGGTGGGGGGACTGGACGCCCAGCCCTGCCTTTTCCTTGGCGCCCTCCCCTATGGCTTATTTCTGGGGTACGGCTTAATGTGGGGAAAACCCTGCTGTGGCTTCTTGGAGGACTGCGTCTTCAAATAGGGGAAACCGGGGACTTCACTTAGTTTGGATCCGGCCCGTTTGTGCACCGGAAGCGTCGAACTTTGAACTCGAACAAGCATCAAGACTGCCCACCTGTTTTAACCAGCCTCCCTTGCACTTTTGGATAGCAGCTCTGCTTCTGCCGGAGCGTTCCCCCTTTATCCTTTATTCAATTCAGTTAGTTTTATTACGGCAAAAGCCAGCAGCACAGAAAGCCCAAAATCCAAACAGGTAAAAATCGGCAACAACATCATCCGAAATAAAACAATTGCCCAAAGGAGCTTTACAATAAAAGAGATTTACGCTTCTCAAGAGCTAAAGTGCAAAATCGAGCCACGTCATATGATGCTAGACTTGAAGAATCCTTCCAAGAGATATTTTCGTAAAATTTCAGGGGGGATGAGAGACTTCCGGTTTTGTCCGCGACAGAGACGGGTGCGCTTCGAGGAGGCTCCGAGAAGCGGTTGTTCGGGAGGAGAGATTGGGGCAGCACAAAGGCGACGTGACCCCACAAAATATCCAGAGGGAGATATTTTCAGGCTCCGAACCCCAGCGCTTAAATAGATACGGAGGGGGCAAAGAGACCGAGACGCATGGACCCCGACAACAAGCCTCAAACTCGAGCCGGTAAGAACCGCGGCAGAATTTCCATCGTTTTATACCCCTAATAATTCCACTTGGCTGCTATAGTCAACAACAAAAAAAGACTTATAAAGACTGGAAAAGTATAAGCAAAGCGAACGCGTCCAGAGGGGACCGTGACGATAGGAGAAATATAAAGAGAAAGCGATCCCGGCAGCCAGGATAAGAACAAAGAAAAAAAAAAGGGGGAACCATTCTTGTTAAAGTGTGGAACTTTTTCACATTGTATTTAGTAGACAGCACAATGCAGCCCCAAGTTTCAATTTAAAAAGAAAGATTGTTCTATTACGAAGACTCCGTTGGCAACCTTTGGGATAAGAAGATTTAACCCAAAAGCTGAGTGATGATTGGATGGTTCCAAATAATATTAGATTAGAGGTGTAAACTTTGTTAAAAGGGGTCAGATAAAGCGGGCACGTTCTTCGCTGTAGAATTCGCAAAAGAAAAGAATGGGAGTAACGGATTCTACCTTGTTAGACAAGCATAAATTTGCTATACAGCACTGCTGAAGGCATTGTTTCGAAGCCGGCTCTAGAGAAGGCCCATCTATAGGCTTCCTTCATGATATTAGTTAAGTAAAGGGCCGCTTACTTAACTTTTTAAACATCTATACTTCTCCGGGAGCAAGGCAACTTCCGGTTGTCATTCGGCATTGCGAAGTCTCTGAACGATGTTCGTTTTTGCCTGATTTAAAGTTCCGTTAAGAAGGTTTTCTGGGTTTCCAATTTGTTGGATCTTCTTAGTTCTTTGCAGGAGCCAGGGGGGATAAGGGACTGCAGCCAGGAAGTGAGGTAACAACCCCTTTGGGTTGTAGTGGATTTTCAACCAAAGGGGTGTTGCTTGCTCCCATATGTTGCTCACTCCTTTATGGTTTTGCACGGAAAGAGGGCGACACAAAACGTGGCGAGGGATCGCTGCCCTGGCTCCGCTGTCGCTGTGTGCAATGTTTCGCCATCTTTGCACGGGCCTCATCCAGCCAGAGCTGTTTGGTGGCTCCGATGGCTGGCCGGGTTTCCCTTGTCCGTGCGCACCATTCTCGCTACCACCGCCCCTTTCCTTTCCCTCCATGCCTCCTCTAACTACACTGGTCTGCTTGGATCTCTGACCCCCAAACGTCTCGTGCCAGAAAAGCTGTAGAATGGAGGTTTGGCACCTTTGTAATTTTTAATTTATACTGGTTTGTGCTATGCCGAAATGACCTAGCTATTGTATCAGCGGGTAAACCTTTCTCGTGTTTGGAGTCTAAGCTGGTTACAAGAAGAGGCACTGGTTTGTATATAAAGATAATTTGTATTTCTACGTTATCATTTTTTGGGTTGTTGTTGACCAGACTAATGCTAGCTGATGAGGCCGGAGACGACCAGAGGCAAAAAAAGGCCCAGGTGTTCATAATTTCTCTTCCCCTTCAAACTGTGTACATGAATATCTCGTCTTGTTTTAATAATACCAAAAAATAACTGTAACTCCATCATTAATAGATGTGTGGACATTGTAGTAGAATATAGATCTTTGAACTGATATATAAACTAGTAAAATTGTCTTACTATTTTCGTGTTGTCTTTCACTTTTAATGGAAACGTCATCCACGCAATTTGTCTCAGCTGGGGCAGTAAGAATAGAATAGAATATAGAATATATTTTATTGTCATTGTCCGAAATTACTCGGCCGCTCCACGCAAAAACAAAACAACTACAAAAACATTGATTAAAACCATGCAGTATGATAAAACATAGAAGATGTCTTTATTCGGCTATGAGCCCAGAACAGAAAAAATAAAATACATTCAGATTACAAAAACAAACACATTATGGACATCGGCACATCAATTAAAAGATTAATACAGTGGGACCTCGACTTACGATGATAATGCGTTCCGACGCGATCTTCGGAAGTCGAAAACACTCGTAAGTCGAGTCCCCGTAGGGAAGCATTGAGCGGAAAAACTTCGTAAGTCGAAGAAACCCGCATCAAATCTTCGTAAGTCGAAGAAACCCTATCGAAAGCGGCCGCGACTTCCTTTTGGAAGTCGAAAAATTCGGATGTGGCGGCCATTTTTTTCCTTTCGGAAGTCGAAAAACTCGTAAGTCGGGTCACTCATAAGTCGAGGTCCCACTGTACACCCATTCTTCTCATTTTTACAGACAGAAATGATGAAGATAATATTGCAAGGCCGTTTAAGTTGAAATTATTGAATAATATAATATCGATATTCTTGAAGTGTTCCATGGCTTCTTTTATAGGAGATAACTGAAATCCAAAATCTAGCAACCTGACATGTTCTTTGGGGGATCGCATCTTTCAGAAGGAATATCAGCAATTTCCAGTATAACTGGGTTCAAAATCCTGGTCCTGGGTAGAATGTATAATGGACATTTAAATCTATTGATTTGTTGTCGCACGTACATAAAGCTGAAATTTTGCCACTTGAAAACCTCTGGCTCAGTACATTTGATGGAAACGCGTTAAATCTTGCTTGAGCAAAAGCGAATCGATGTGATGCTACAGATAAGGTCAACAGGTAAGATGGCACCTGAAAGGTTGGCATAATGCCTAGATTCAAAGGAGGGCAAGTCCCGCCACCCGTTGCGAGATTTTGCTGTCAATCTACATCGTCCAGTCGTTGCCTGGCTACTCTTTTGGCTTAGGCGAGATCTAACTTCAGAACCTCAGATGGCGAGATGCCATCTTCAAAAGTCTGGAGTGGATTATTTTTGCCCATGGGCTCGAGAACTCATCTCGCCAGAGACACTACCCCGTGTTTCTCCTAAAATAAGACACCGTCTTATATTTTTTCCGCCTCAAAAAAACACAGTATGGCTTATTTTCGGGGGATGTCTTATTTTAACCGCTCCGCGTCGGGACGCAGCTTAAGGAGGCATCCGCAAACTTCGGCCCTCCAGATGTTTTGGACTAAAATTCCCATCATCCCTGACCACTGGTCCTGTTAGCTAGGGATCATGGGAGTTGTAGTCCCCAAACATCTACAATTTGGGACTACAATTCGCATCATCCCTGACCACTGGTCCTGTTAGCTAGGGATCATGGGAGTTGTAGTCCCCAAACATCTACAATTTGGGACTACAATTCGCATCATCCCTGACCACTGGTCCTGTTAGCTAGGGATCATGGGAGTTGTAGTCCCCAAACATCTACAATTTGGGACTACAATTCGCATCATCCCTGACCACTGGTCCTGTTAGCTAGGGATCATGGGAGTTGTAGTCCCCAAACATCTACAATTTGGGACTACAATTCGCATCATCCCTGACCACTGGTCCTGTTAGCTAGGGATCATGGGAGTTGTAGTCCCCAAACATCTACAATTTGGGACTACAATTCGCATCATCCCTGACCACTGGTCCTGTTAGCTAGGGATCATGGGAGTTGTAGGGCAAAACATCTGGAGGGCCGCAGTTTGGGGATGCCTGGTCTTAAGGGAGAGGCGCCACATCCCTATGTCTTATTTTCAGGGGATGGCTTATATTTCGCAAATGTGTAGAAATCCTGCTACGGCTTATTTTATGGCTACGTCTTATTTGAGGAGAAACAGGGTAGATAGATCATTTATTTCGGCATTTGCGCCCATCATACAATACAAACAAACAAACAAACAAACGAGAATCAAATAAAACAACGGCACTGTACAAGCCGCAAATAAGATAACACAACTCACAGGGCCCAATATTAGCATTAGAAGTAAGATCCAGTTTGAGTAATTCAGAAGGGGAAATCTCATAAGCCAGCAATTTGGCATGGATTTTTCCAGTCCACAGATTTGTATATTCATCCCGCCACATGCATTGAATTAGATAGTGGTTCGGGAGTTTATGCCAAAGGGTTAGTCAACAAATCAAAACTCGCCTCCACAAAACTGACTCAACTGAAGGGATCTTCATTTCCAAGCGAATGGCTGCATTACTTACGCATGATGGTAGTTTTAAGAGTCGACGTAAGAATTGGCTTTGGAGCGACTCTAAAGGTGCAAGAGACACTGAATGAGGTAAGGATTTGGTCATTGGTGCCAGAGGGTTAGCCAGTATATGATAAAACGGAACGGGTAAGATTCGATGACTTCCAAGTCCAGGCTGCCCATTCACCGCTGAGATCGCTCTGGAGAAGAAGCTGTTCCTAAGACGGCTCATTCTTGTCCTCATCGTCCTCTATCTCCGTCCCGACGGCAAGAGCTCAAAGAAACGGTGACCAGGATGCGATGGATCTTTTACTATGTCCAGTGCCTTTCTGTGGCACCTCATGGCATAAATCTGCTCTAAGGTGGAGAGAGAGCCGCCAACAATGCTCTCTGCTGCCTTAACAACTCTGCACAACCCCATCCTGTCCTTGGTAGTACAGCTTGCGTACCACACATTCAGCTACCTGAATGGGGTAACTGCCCCTGAAGGACCAGGTGCGCAGCCTGGGAGTCGTTCTGAACTCACAGCTGTCCATGGAGGCACAGGAGGCACACGGATACAGGTTAATTCTGTATCCAGGGCAGCAGTCTACCAGCTCCATCTGGGACGCAGGCTTCCCATTCATAAAACTCCCAAGAAACATTGTCAAAGGCTTTCTCTGCATCACTAAACCTCATAATGGCTTAACAATCCTCTCCCTGGTCCTGAATGGGGTAACTTTTTCCCATTCATAAAACTCCCAAGAAACATTGTCAAAGGCTTTCTCTGCATCACTAAACATCATAATGGCTTTACAATCCTTCTCCCTGGTCCTGAATGGGGTAACTGTGCCCCTGAAGGACCAGGTGCGCAGCCTGGGAGTCATTCTGGACTCGCAGCTGTCCATGGAAGCACAGGTCAATTCTGTATCCAGGGCAGCTCCATCTGGGACGCAGGCTGAGACCCTCCCTGCCCGCGGACTGTCTCGCCAGAGTGGTGCATGCTCTAGTTATCTCCCGCTTGGATTACTGCAATGCGCTCTACGTGGGGCTACCTTGGAAGGTGACCCGGAAACTACAACTAATCCAGAATGCGGCAGCTAGACTGGGGACTGGGAGCGGCCGCCGGGACCACATAACACCAGTCTTGAAAGACCTACATTGGCTCCCAGGACGTTTCCGAGCCCAATTCAAAGTGTTGGTGCTGACCTTTAAAGCCCTAAACGCCTCGGTCCTGTATACCTGAAGGAGCGTCTCCACCCCCATCGGTCAGCCCGGACACTGAGGTCCAGCGCCGAGGGCCTTCTGGCGGTTCCCTCACTACGAGAAGCCAAGTTACAGGGAACCAGGCAGAGGGCCTTCTCGGTGGTGGCGCCCGCCCTGTGGAACACCCTCCCTTCAGATGTCCAAGAGAACAACAACTACCAGACCTTTAGAAGACATCTGAAGGCAGCCCTGTTTAGGGAGGCTTTGAATGATTAATAGATTCTTGTATTTTAATGTTCTTTTGGAAGCCGCCCAGAGTGGCTGGGGAGACCCAGCCAGATGGGCGGGGTATAAATAATAAATTATTATTATTATTATTATTATTATTATTATTATTATTATTATTATCATCATCATCACACACATAAGCCAGAAGTGAGCACGCTCTCAATGGCACAGTGATAGGAGGCAAGCCGCAGCTTTTGCGGAAGATGGTTTTTCCTTCGAATTCTCTAGAACAGTGTTTGCCAACCAGTGTGCCTCCAGATGTTTTGGGACTACAACTCCCATCATCCCTCGCTAGCAATACCAGTGGTCAGGGATGATGGGAATTGTAGTCCCAAAACATCTGGAGGCACACTGGTTGGGAAACACTGCTCTAGAAGTACAGTCTCTCCTGCGCCTTCTTCACAGGCCCCCTTATGTTTGCACTCCAGGACAGATCCTCCTGTAATTCGATGCCCAGAAATCTGAACGTTGTGGCCCTCTCCACGCAGATTCCATCCGTCCAAAGTGGTTGGACATCGTTCTTCTTTCTCCTGAAGTCCACCACAAGCTCCTTTGTTTTCTTTGTATTTATGAGCAAGTTGTTAGCTCTGCACCACTTTGCCAGCTGCTCCACCTCATCTCTATAGTCCGTTTCACCCTCATCAGAGATGAGCCCAATCACGGTTGTGCCATCTGCCAATTTGACAACCCTATTTCTCCTAAAATAAGACGTAGCCATCAAATAAGCCGTAGCAGGATTTCTACACCTTTGAGAAATAGAAGCCATCCCTGAAAATAAGACATAGGGATGTGGCGCCTCTCCCTTAAGACCAGGCATCCCCAAACTGCGGCCCTCCAGATGTTTTGGCCTACAACTCCCATGATCCCTAGCGAGCAGGACCAGTGGTCAGGGATGATGGGAATTGTAGTCCCAAATTGTAGATGTTTGGGGACTACAACGCCCATGATCCCTAGCTAACAGGAACAGTGGTCAGGGATGATGGGAATTGTAGTCCCAAATTGTAGATGTTTGGGGACTGCAACGCCCATCATCCCTAGCTAACAGGACCAGTGGTCAGGGATGATGGGAATTGTAGTCCCAAATTGTAGATGTTTGGGGACTGCAACGCCCATCGTCCCTAGCTAACAGGACCAGTGGTCAGGGATGATGGGAATTGTAGTCCCAAATTGTAGATGTTTGGGGACTACAACGCCCATGATCCCTAGCTAACAGGACCAGTGGTCAGGGATGATGGGAATTGTAGTCCCAAATTGTAGGTGTTTGGGGACTACAACTCCGATGATCCCTAGCTAACTGGACCAGTGGTCAGGGATGATGGGAATTGTAGTCCCAAATTGCAGATGTTTGGGGACTACAACTCCCATCATCCCTAGCTAACTGGACCAGTGGTCAGGGATGATGGGAATTGTAGTCCCAAATTGTAGGTGTTTGGGGACTACAACTCCCATCATCCCTAGCTAACTGGACCAGTGGTCAGGGATGATGGGAATTGTAGTCCCAACTTGTAGGTGTTTGGGGACTACAACTCCGATGATCCCTAGCTCAGTGTTTCTCAACCAGTGTGCCTCCAGATGTTTTGGGACTACAACTCCCATCATCCCTCGCTAGCAATACCAGTGGTCAGGGATGATGGGAATTGTAGTCCCAAAACATCTGGAGGGCCGAAGTTTGCAGATGCCTGCTTAAGCTGCGTCCCGACGCGGAGCAGTTAAAATAAGACATCCCCCCGAAAATAAGCCATACTGTGTTTTTTTGAGGGGGGAAATATAAGACGGTGTCTTATTTTAGGAGAAACACGGTATTACTAGGGTGAGCAGCGACACAATCGTACGTATAGAGAATCTAAAGGAGCGGACTGAGAACGCATCCCGGTGGTGTTCCTGTGTTAGTCCTGAGCACTTCAAAATGACCTGAACAGATTAGAGAATTGGGCCAAAGCAAACAAGATGAATTTGAACAGGGAGAAATGTAAAGTACTACGCTTGGGCCAAAAAAATGAAAGGCACAAATGCCGTCTTTCCCCCTTTTTAAGACACCGTCTTATAATTTTTTTCCCTCAAAAAAACAGGGTGGCTTATTTTCGGGGGATGTCTTATTTTTATTACGTCAGTATGGTACGGTACAGCCTCCCCCTGTGCGCTGAGCAGGCGGGGCAGAACTCCGCAAGAGGCGCGTTTCCCCCCGTGCCTCTCACTGGTTCGCTGGCTCCCTGCGCACGGGGAACAGGTGGGGCAGGAAGAGGCATCTCTCCCCCCCCCCCGCGCCTCTCCCTGCGCGCTAAGCAGGAGGGGCTGAGGAGGCGATGGGAACAATGGCAGCACCATGGCTTGCTTTTGGGGTACGTCTTACTTCTCACAAAGGTAAAAAAACCCTGCCATGGCTTACTTTATGACTACGTATTAAAAAAGGGGAAACAGGGTACAGGATGGGTGACACCTGTCTTGAGAGCAGTACATGTGAAAAGGATCTAGGAGTCTTGGTAGACCACCAACTTGACATGAGTCAACAGTGTGATGCAGCAGCTCAAAAAGCCCATGCGATTCTGGGCTGCATCAATAGGAGTATAGCATCTAGGAGTCTTGGTAGACTTGGTAGACCACCAACTTGGCATGAGTCCACAGTGTGATGCAGCAGCTCCAAAAGCCCATGCAATTCTGGGCTGCGTCAAGAGGAGTATAGCATCTAGGAGTTTTGGTAGACTTGGTAGACCACCAACTTGGCATGAGTCCACAGTGTGATGCAGCAGCTCCAAAAGCCCATGCAATTCTGGGCTGCATCAAGAGGAGTATAGCATCTAGATCAAGGGAAGGAATAGGACCACTGTATTCCGCTCTGGTCAGACCCCACCTGGAATACTGTGTCCAGTTCTGGGCACCACAGTTCAAGAAGGAGACGGACAAGCTGGAACGTGTCCAGAGGAGGGCAACCAAAATGGTCCAAGGCCTGGAAACGATGCCTTCTGAGGAACTGCTTAGGGAACTGGTACTATTCCTTCAATTGATCTAGATGCTATACTCCTATTGACGCAGCCCAGAATTGCATGGGCTTTTTGAGCTGCTGCATCACACTGTGGACTCATGTCAAGTTGGTGGTCTACCAAGTCTACCAAGACTCCTAGATGCTATACTCCTCTTGACGCAGCCCAGAATTGCATGGGCTTTTTGAGCTGCCGCATCACACTGTGGACTCATGTCTTGTTGGTGGTCTACCAAGACTCCTTGATCCTATTCACATGGACTGCTCTCGTGTACTTTTGATTTATACCAATCAACTTCAATATTGCGTCGGGTGTCCTGCTCATTCCCTGCCATCCTGGCTCACTTTCAGAATCACATTTTTCTTTGGCTCTGCTGACTGGCCACATCAATGCAGAAGTCCAGTCGAGAGCAACTGGTGAGACACAGTCAAGTCCTGTGGCCACCAAGCCTGACCAATGAGCCTTCCAGCTCCCTGGATTCTTATACTCCTGTGGTGCAGGGCAACTGGATCACATGCACAGAGCTGGCCAGAAGGTCAAGGTGGTCAGACTCTGCGCTGCAGTGCATTGCCTAAATCAGGGGTTGGGATCCTTGAGATGAGGGGCAGAATGTACCCGGTATCAACCCAAGCCCACATCTTTCCCCAGCCCACCTTCACACCCAGAGTGGTTTTGCCTATTCTTGGAACTGTGATGCCTCCCTCCTGTGTGAAGAATAATAATAATAATAATAATAATAATAATAATAATAATAATAATAATAATAATAATAATAATTTATTATTTGTACCCCGCCCATCTGGCCGGGTCCCCCCAGCCACTCTGGGTGGCCTCCAACGGATATTAAAATACATTAAAATATCACAGGTTAAAAACTTCCCTAAACAGGGCTGCCTTGAGGTATTTTCTGAATATCAGATAGCTGTATATCTCTTTGACCTCTGCTGGGAGGGTGTTCCACAGGGCGGGCGCCACTACCGAGAAGGCCCTCTGCCTGGTTCCCCGTAGCTTTGCTTCTCGCAGTGAGGGAACCGACAGAAGGCCCTCGGCGCTGGATCTCAGGGTCCGGGCTGAACGGTGGGGGTGGAGACGCTCCTTCGGGTATACTGGACCGAGGCCGTTGACCAACACCAGGGAGAACATCTCGCTGTCTGTCTACTTAACCTATTTAACTCACCATGGGACCTTTGGGTGAAGGGTGGGTAATTAACAGCAACAACATATACATGGATGGTATACATGGATGGTGCCACCACCGAGAAGGCCCTCTGCCTGGTTCCCTGAAGGATGCGAGGGAGTCAATTGAGATATGAAATAGAGAAAATTAGAACTGCCTGGCCTGTAAATTGGGGCCAGGCCTAAGCAATGTTAAGACATATTATTATTAAGGTTAAAAATATAATGAACGGGTATACCTCTGTGAGAGCGGGGATGGATCTGGGCTTCCCACGGTGAGAGGGGGGAAGCATGGAAAAATTTAACCGAGATGTGATGTGCTTATAAAATTGTAAAACCAATAAAAATTATTAAAAAAAAAAAAAAAAGTTTGTGGTCTACCAAGACTCCTAGATGCTATACTCCTATTGACGCAGCCCAGAATTGCATGGGCTTTTTGAGCTGCTGCATCACACTGTGGACTCATGTCAAGTTGGTGGTCTACCAAGTCTACCAAGACTCCTAGATGCTATACTCCTATTGATGCAGCCCAGAATTGCATGGGCTTTTTGAGCTGCTGCATCACACTGTGGACTCATGTCCAGTTGGTGGTCTACCAAGACTCCTAGATCCTTTTCACTTGTACTGCTCTCAAGCCAGGTATCACCCATCCTGTATTTGTGCCTTTCATTTTTTTTGCCCAAGTGTAGTACTTTACATTTCTCCCTGTTCAAATTCATCTTGTTTGCTTTGGCCCAATTCTCTAATCTGTTAAGGTAATTTGGAAGTGGGATCCTGTCCTCTGGGGTATTAGCCACCCCTCCCAATTTGGTGTCATCTGCAAACTTGATCAGGATGCCCTCAAGCCCATCATCCAAGTCATTGATAAAGATGTTGAATAAGACTGGGCCCAAGACAGAACCCTGTGGCACCCCACTAGTCCCTTCTCTCCAGGATGAAGGGGATCCATTAATGAACACCCTTTGGGTTCGGTCAGTCAGCCAGTTACAAATCCACTGAATGGTAGCATTGTCTAGCCCGCATTTTACCAGCTTCTTTACAAGAATATCATGGGGCACCTTGTCAAAGGCCTTGCTGATCGTTAAGAAACATCCAACTTGAACGATTTTATATATATAGATGAGTTAAACACTCCCTTCTCCACGCCACCCTTTCACCCCCCCCACAGGAATCAATCTGCTCTATTTATAAACATGTTCTCTGCTGACTGTTTCTTTTTAAACGATAATAATAACAAACAACATCAGAGCATCGGTGAAGTGATCAGATTTAATTGTTGATCAGAAAACATTCATTTCTTATTCATGACAGTTCTCATGGGGCATCCTCTTCTGTTCTTCGTGGTTTCGGCACAAGCCCAGAATAGGGGGGGTGGGGGTTATGGCCTGTGGAAGCACCGGGCCGCCCCCCCCCACCTCAAGAAAACTGCAGCTGGGGATTCAGTGAAAACCTCAAGAAAACTGCAGGCTGGGGATTCAGTGCCAGAAAAAGCTTGGCTGCTTTAAAAGGGGGAATGAGGCAAACTCGTAAGAGGTGGAGGTAAGGCGTTTTCATCATTATAACCGCAGGTGCCCCAAACAGAACAATCTAGAGCAGGCGTCGGCAACGTTATCCGGCCGTGGGCTGGATGCATCGCACGGAGCTCGTCCGTGTGCCAGACACGTGCCGTGCGACACCGGAAGTCCCCCGGCGCCGGAAATCGCTTCTGCGCATGTCCAGATGCCTGCGCAGATGCGAATTCCGGCATCTGCGCGAGTCGCCGCGCCGGTAACCAGATGGCTCATGCATAGCTGTCAACTTTCGGATTTGAAAATAAGGGATTTTTCTCTCAAACATTCGGATTTGAAAATAAGGGATGCTGCGAAGGCGGCGCAATGGCACCAAGTGCTCCAGAGGCTGCGCTGCGAACGGGTGAGCAAAAGAGCGAGCGCGTAGACGGCAGGCAGGCTGTCTGTCTGGTTGGGCGTGAGGGTCTGGCTGCACAAGGCATGCAAGCTCCGCCCCCAGTCAGTCTCAGACTCCTCATTGGCAGCCGAGCAACGGAGCTGAGGAACCTCCCTGGCCGGCAGGGAGGGAGAGGAGCTTCTTCCTTTGAAATCCGGGGAATTTAAGGGAGATCAACAATCCGGGATAGCAGCAGGAAACGGCATTGGAATAAGGGAGTTTCCCACAAAAAAAGGGAGGGTTGACAGCTTATAGGCTCGTGGGCCGGTTAAACAGCCTCAGGGTTGCCGACCCCTGATCTAGAGGTCACCTGCTGCTGTCATCAGCCACCAACCACAGGTTCCCCACCCATACACAACCAGGCTACTCTCTGGTCCAGCTGCGCTGCTTTGAAGGCATCCCCAAACTTCGGCCTTCCAGATGTTTTGGACTACAATTCCCATCATCCCTGACCACTGGTTCTGTTAGCTAGGGATCATGGGAGTTGTGGGCCGAAACATCTGGAGGGCCGCAGTTTGGGGATGCCTGTTTTAGGTCATTCAGATGGAACACAAAAAAGGAGCGAGTGAGCGAGAAGCCAGAGGCGTACGAAGTCAGGTGGTACCTGGCGTGGAAGATTTCTCGTCACCCCCCCACACACATTGATTTTTATTTTTATTTTTGCCTGCAAAAATGGTTTTACATTATTTCATATTTTCTTACAAAGGAATAATAATCAGTAAAAATAAACTTTTATTTATATCCCGCCCTCCCCGGCTGAAGTCGGGCTCAGGGCGGCTAACATCAGATACAGAACATTGATATCAAATCAAACGATAAGAAAATTACCTCCTAAAAACATGTCAAAATCCAATTAAAGTCTAATTTGATGGCTTTCCACAAGGAACAGGAAGTGCTCCACGGAATTGAACTTTCAGCCTTCACGACTGAAGGAGGAGGAGGGTCAAGATATGAACTGATCGGCATGAAATTTCAGATATAGCTATAGAATCCCTAGTGTAGTCAGATAAGACCTTTGGAGCAGGCCTTTTCAAAAAAGGAAAAAGTTTTGGATGAACCACCCTAGTAGAGCAGGAATTGTTCCTTGATAATTTGTCACCCCCTCCATGATGGAACCTGGGGCGGACCGCCCCCCACTTCCTATGTCCCTGCAAGAAGCGAAACTCTGGCCCTGGAAACGCCGTTGACCTTCCCGCCGCAGCGTTACCTATTGATCTACTGGCACTTGGACATGCTTTCGAACTGCTAGGTGGGCAGGAGCAGGGACTGAGCAACGGGAGCTCACCCCATGGCGGGGATTCGAACCGCCGACCTTCTGATCGGCAAGCCCTAGGCTCTGTGGTTTAACCCACAGCGCTACGCTGCCCGCCTCAGTGCTAATGGTGTCTCAAGACAAAACACAGATAATATTTTCCTTACGGTCAATTCCTCGAGCAGGACACTAAAAACACAACTTACCGTATTTTTCGCTCCATGAGACGCCCTTTTTTCCTCCTAAAAAGTCAGGGGAAATGTCTGTGCGTCTTATGGAGCGAATGCATGGTCCCTGGGGCCAAATTGCCTAGGGGCCAAAAGCAGATTGTGCTCTTTTTTTTACAGAGAAGAGGGTGTTGAAAGGAAGCCGCTGAACAGCTGTTTAGCAAGCAATCGGGGAGAGAGATAAGGCGGCCTTTCCAGCCCAGGCCTCCGTTGTTGAATGCAGAGGGAGGCTGTTTGTTTCCCCAGCGATATGTGACTGGCTGATTAGATTATCTGTCTGGAAACTGTAGAAACGGCTCCCTTTCCTAAAGAAGCTGTAGGACTAGAAGCTGCAGAACTGTGAGTTGAACCCCATAAAAACGGGGCTTTTCCTCTTTGAAAAAGAAGCTGCACCACTTTCAGCTGATCCTCCAAAAAACAGGGCTTTTCCCTTTGCAAAAGAAGCTGCACCACTTTGAGCTGATCCTCAAAAAAACCCAGGGCTTTCCCCCTTTCCTCCTCTAAAAACTAGGTGCGCCTTATGTTCAGGTGCGTCTTATGGAGCGAAAAATACGGTAAATTGGTATTTAACCAAAGAAATAAATGTGTAAAAAAAAGAAAAGAAAATCCTCCCTGGATATTTACATTCCATTTTTTGAAAGTAGCAGAAACATTCTCTAGGCCAATAAAAAGGTAAAGGTAAAGGGACCCCTGACCATTTGGTCCAGTCGTGTCCGACTCTGGGGTTGTGGCGCTCATCTCGCTATACTGGCCGAGAGCCGGCGTCCAGCTTCCGGGTCATGTGGCCAGCGGGACTAACCCGCTTCTGGCGAACCAGAGCTGCGCACGGAAACGCCGTTGACCTTCCCGCCGGAGCGGGACCTATTGATCTACTTGCACTTGGACGTGCTTTTGAACTGCTAGGTTGGCAGGAGCTGGGACCGAGCAACGGGAGCTCACCCCGTCGCGGGGATTCGAACCGCTGACCTTGTGATCGGCAAGCCCTAGGCTCTGGGGTTTGACCCACAGCGCCACCTGGGTCCCAATCAATAGAAGTGCAATTCCTCTTCCAGCCACACTTCAAGCTTAACTTGAGAAACGGAAGTCCAGGATGGCTGGAAGTATGATTTCGGTTAAACCTTCTGACAAGCAGATATAGCAAGGATTCGCTAGAAAGGAAGCCAGAGAGGGAAGGAAGGAAGGAAGGAAGGAAGGAAGGAAGGAAGGAAGGAAGGAAGGAAGGAAGGGAGGGAAGGAAGGAAGCTAAAAAGGAAGCCAGAGTGGGAAGGAAGGAAGGAAGGAGGGAGGGAGGGAGGGAGGGAGGGAGGGAGGGAGGGAAGGAAGCTAAAAAGGAAGCCAGAGTGGGAAGGAAGGAAGGAGGGAGGGAGGGAGGGAGGGAAGGAGGGAATGAAGGTGGGAAGGAAGGAAGGAAGGAAGGAAGGAAGGAAGGAAGGAGGGAGGGAGGTAGGGAAGGAAGGAAGCTAAAAAGGAAGCCAGAGTGGGAAGAAAGGAAGGAAGGAAGGAAGGAGGGAGGGAGGGAGAGAGAGAAGGAAGGTGGAAATGAAGGAAGGGAGGGAGGGAAGGAGGGAAGGAAGGTGGGAAGGAAGGAAGGAAGGAAGGAAGGAAGGAAGGCAGGCAGAGTGGGAAGGAAGGAAGGAGGGAAGGAAGGAAGGAAGGAGGGAAGGAGGAAACGAAGGAAGGAAGCCAGAGTGGGAAGAAAGGAAGGAGCGAGGGAGGGAGGGAGGGAGGCAGAGTGGGAAAGAAGGAAGGAAGGAGGGAGGGAAGGAGGGAAGGAAGGTGGAAAGGAAGGAAGGAAGGAAGGAAGGAAGGAGGGAAGGAAGGAGGGAAGGAAGGAAGGTGGAAACGAAGGGAGGGAGGGAGGGAGGGAGGGAGGGAGGGAGGAAGGAGGGAAGGAAGGAGGGAAGGAAGGAAGGTGGAAACGAAGGGAGGGAGGAAGGGAGGGAGGAAGGAAGGAAGGAAGGGAGGAAGCCAGAGTGGGAAGGAAGGAAGGAAGGAAGGAAGGAAGGAAGGAAGGAGCGAGGGAGGGAGGGAGGGAGGGAGGGAGGCAGAGTGGGAAAGAAGGAAGGAGGGAGGGAAGGAGGGAAGGAAGGTGGAAAGGAAGGAAGGAAGGAAGGAAGGAAGGAAGGAAGGAAGGAGGGAGGGAAGGAAGGAGGGAAGGAAGGAAGGTGGAAACGAAGGGAGGGAGGGAGGGAGGGAGGAAGGAAGGGAGGAAGCCAGAGTGGGAAGGAAGGAAGGAAGGAAGGAGGGAGGGAGGGAGGGAGGGAGGGAAGGAAGGTGGAAAGGAAGGAAGGAGGGAAGGAGGGAAGGAAGGAGGGATGGAAGGTGGAAAGGAAGGAAGGAAGGAAGGAAGGAAGGAAGGAAGGAAGGAAGAAACACAGCCTGCAGGGCTCATCCCTCACAAACTCTGCTGGAATAAGAGGGCTGCTCTTGCCCCTCAAAAAATCCCAACAGGACTTGAGGAGTGGCTGCATGGATAATATAAGTGATACACCTGTCCTTGCAAAGGGGGGCGGGTTGCAAGCTAGGCTTATTGCTCCCATTTTATAGCTCCTAACCAGGCATCCCCAAACTCGGCCCTCCAGATGTTTTGGGGCTACAAGTGTTATACAGTGGTTCCGCTCCTTCCTCCTGGGCCGTGTTCAGAAAGTGGTGGTGGGGGATGAGTGTTCAGACCCCTGGGCTCTCACTTGTGGGGTGCCTCAGGGTTCCGTCCTCTCCCCCATGCTTTTTAATATCTATATGCAGCCGCTGGGAAAGATCATCAGGGGGTTGGGGCTGGGTGTTCATCAATATGCGGATGATACCCAGCTCTACCTCTCTTTCAAATCAGAACCAGTGAAGGTGGTGAAGGTCCTGTGTGAGTGCCTGGAGGCGGTTGGAGGATGGATGGCGGCTAACAGATTGAGGTTGAATCCTGACAAGACAGAAGTGCTGTTTTGGGGGGACAGGGGGTGGGCGGGGGGGGGACTCCCTGGTCCTGAATGGGGTAACTGTGCCCCTGAAGGACCAGGTACGCAGCCTGGGAGTCATTCTGGACTGACAGCTGTCCATGGAGGCGCAGGTCAATTCTGTGTCTACCAGCTCCATCTGGGACGCAGGCTGAGACCCTGCCTGCCCGCAGACTGTCTCGCCAGAGTGGTGCATGCTCTAGTTATCTCTCGCTTGGATTACTGCAATGCGCTCTATGTGGGGCTACTTTTGAAGGTGACCCGGAAACGACAACTAATCCAGAATGCGGCAGCTAGACTGGGGACTGGGAGCGACTGCCGGGACCACATAACACCAGTCTTGAAAAATCTACGTTGGCTCCCAGTACGTTTCCGAGCCCAATTCAAAGTGTTGGTGCTGACCTTGAAAGCCCTACTGACCTTGAAAGCCCTAAACGGCCTCAGTCCTGTATACCTGAAGGAGCGTCTCCACCCCCATCGTTCAGCCCAGACACTGAGGTCCAGTGCCGAGGGCCTTCTGGTGGTTCCCTCACTGCGAGAAGCAAAGCTACAGGGAACCAGGCAGAGGGCCTTCTTGGTGGTGGCACCCGCCCTGTGGAACGCCCTCCCAGCAGAGGTTCTTCTTTTTCTATTCTTTTTGTACATCTATTGCTGTTGTTTTAAGAGCTGGACTTCTGGTTGGTCGCGCCATCGCCGAGGATGGGAAATTCCTCAGCGGAGGAATTCCCAGCGCTTCGAGGGCTGGGGGTACCGCAAAGGCGCTGCGGACCCCCCCCAAAAAAACCCAAAATCGAGCATTTGGGGGACCTGGGGATCTGGCGGGTGTCCACGGAGACTCCCCCTCTTCGAGACTCCCCCCCAAAAAAACCCATCTATAAACCAGGAAACTTCCCACCCTGTTGCTGCAATCCAGGGGGTGGGCGGGGGGGAGTGCAGAGAGAGAGAAAGTGTTCTCTCCCATTGCTCAAAGTCATAAGCCCAAACTGGAGTGCCAAGAATTTGACCCGAGCAGCTAGGCCAGTGCTCAGAATGCAAAAAACCCAACCCTCTTTTAGAGAGAGTTGTTCCTTTCTGAGTTAAATGCAGAAGTAGCCAAATGACATTCTTTTTGTACATCTATTGCTGTTGTTTTAAGAGCTGAACATCTGGTTGGTCGCGCCATCGCCGAGGATGGGAATATTCCTCAGCGGAGAAATTTCCAGCGCTTTGAGGGCTGGGGGTACCACAAAAGCGCTGCGGACCCCCCCAAAAAACCCAAATCGAGCATTTTGGGGACCTGGGGATCCAGCGGGTGTCCACGGAGACTCCCCCTCTTCGAGACTCCCCCCCCAAAAAACCCATCTATAAATCAGGAAACTTCCCACCCCGTTGTTGCAATCCAGGGGGCGGGCGGCGGGAGTGCAGAGAGAGAGAGTTCCCTCCCATTGCTCAAACTCATAAGCCCAAACTGGAGTGCCAACAATTTGACCTGAGCAGCTAGGCCAGTGCTCAGAATGCAAAAACCCCAACCCTCTTTTAGACAGAGTTGTTCCTTTCTGAGTAGCCAAATGACATTCTTTTTGTACATCTATTGCTGTTGTTTTAAGAGCTGGACTTCCGGTTGGTCGCACCATTGCTTAGGATGGGAAATTCCTCAGCGGACGAATTTCCAGCGCTTCGAGGGCTGGGGGTACCGCAAAGGCGCTGCGGACCCCCCAAAAACCCCCAAAATCGAGCATTTTGGGGACCTGGGGATCCGGCGGGTGTCCACGGAGACTCCCCCTCTTTGAGACTCCCCTCCAAAAAACCCATCTATAAATCAAGAAACTTCCCACCCCGTTGTTGCAATCCAGGGGGCGGGCGGGTGGAGTGCAGAGAGAGAGAGAGAGAGAGTTCCCTCCCATTGCTCAAACTCATAAGCCCAAACTGGAGTGCCAACGATTTGACCTGAGCAGCTAGGCCAGTGCTCAGAATGCAAAAACCCCAACCCTCTTTTAGACAGAGTTGTTCCTTTCTGAGTAGCCAAATGACATTCTTTTTGTACATCTATTGCTGTTGTTTTAAGAGCTGGACTTCCGGTTGGTCGCACCATCGCAGAGGATGGGAAATCCCTCAGCGGACGAATTTCCAGCCCTTCGAGGGCTGGGGAAACCACAAAAGCGCTGCGGACCCCCCCCCAAAACCCCAAAATCGAGCATTTGGGGGACCTGGGGATCCGGCGGGTGTCCACGGAGACTCCCCCTCTTTGAGACTCCCCCCCAAAAAAACCATCTATAAATCAGGAAACTTCCCACCCCGTTGTTGCAATCCAGGGGGCTGGCGGGGGGAGTGTAGAGAGCATTCCCGAGGACGGGAATATTCCTCAGCGGAGAAATTTCCAGCGCTTCGAGGGCTGGGGATACCGCAAAAGCGCTGCGGGACCCCCCCCAAAAAAACCCCAAATCGAGTATCTATTGCTGTTGTTTTAAGAGCCGGGGTGGGTTGTATTGCTTTTGGGGGGTTCAGGAAAGTTGAGAATTAAAAAATATATATATAAACAAGCTTTTCTTTTCTTTTCTTTTCCCTGAAAGAGAAAACTAGAGAGTCCCAAATCTGATTGCTGAAGGCTGCCCCCTGCTCCCCTCCTTCCAAGTCTTGTTATAGCTCTTGCTTTTAAAAACCGTTTGTTGGAGGGGGGGAAAGCACCTTTTTCCGAACCGCATAACCTGTTTGCTCTAGAAGTCAGAGAAGAAATCTTGAGGCCCCAAGTGAATGATAAAAGGAGCCATGTCGAGAGGTTGGCAATATGGGCCGTCAATGAAAAAGCCACCTACAGCAGAGAGAAGAGCAGAGAAGCAAGAAGAGAAATGGCAGGTTAATTAAAGAAAAGGGGAAAGTAGCGAGCGCCGCTTAAATTTCTCTGCTCTTTCAAGCTGTAAGTGGGATGTTCATTGCCAAATGGGCACATTTTTTGATACCTTTTTGGGGTAGGCGGGTTTTGTTTTTTTAGGTGAATAAAAAAAAATGGAACCATCCTATATTTGCAACCTCACATAAAAAATGTTAACAGTTACCTGCTCCCCCCTTCATATATTTGTTGACATATAAAAAATAAGGAACCGATAGCATACAGTGGTCCCTCAACTTACGAATGCAATGCGTTCCGAAGGGACCGTCGTAGGTCGAAAAAATCGTAAGTCGAGTCCCCATAGGAATGCATTGGGAGAAAAAAACCCGTACGTCGAAACAAACCGCATCTAAACTTCGTAAGTCGAGGAAACCGCATCTAAAACGGCTGCGATTTCCATTCAGAGGTCGAAAAAATTCGTAAGCGCGCAGCCACTTTCTTCACCCGTAACTCGAAAAATACGGAAGTCGGGTCATTCATAAGTCGAGGGACCACTGTATTAGGATTTTCAAGTAAAGCAGAGAAATGTAAAATACGCAGCAAAAGGGCAGGTTTACAGACGTGGTTAGTAACTCCCGACATGACAAAAAAATAAATGGAGAGGAGAGGGCAGGGGAAATGACTTCATATCAATTATTGGAAATGATTTTGCCATCAAGTTGGAAAAGAGCATAGCAGCCGCAGAGAGCTGTCCCAACGGACCAGGGAGAGGGTCTCTCTAGACAGCAAATCCTCCATAAAGTCAGCAAGATTTGTGCTCGAAAGGTTTTGAGCGTGGGTTGGGAGAATTTCGTGGCATTAACCAAGACAAAAACACGCACCAAAGAAACACCCCCAACCCTCGAAATTTATCAAGCTGCCCAATTGGCATGGAAACAAATCTTTGATTTGATAGTCTTCTCTGCCATGCTTTTCCAAGCTCAGTGATGGGCTTCCTTTCATCCATAGGCCAGCAAGACGGTCAGTGGTTTTATCAATACTGTTCTCGATTTGAAGGCACCACTACCCCCCGCATTAAAAGATAGCAATCCCTGTGCACAGATGCAAGCGAAGATGAACAGCAGACTTGATGCTGCGCATCCAAGATGGCCTTGAAAGCACCACCGCCACTGAACCAAAAAGGTCAAAGGACAAAGTGGAAACAGCTGTGGAGGACGGAAAAAATCACATTCCAAAGAAGCACAAATACTTAGGTCAGGCGTCGGCAAGGTTATCAGGCCATGGGCCGGATCAAGCCCACGGAGAGCATCCGTGGGCCGGACAGGCACAGCGCGATGCCGGAAATCGCATCTGCGCATGTCCGCGGCGCCGGAAATCGCTTCTGCGCATGCCCAGATGCCGAAAACCGCACCTGCGCAGATGCGGTTTCCGGCGTCTGGACATGTGCAGACGTGATTTCCAGTATCCGCACATGTGCAGATGCAATTCTGGTGCCGCTCAGCAAGATCCCGCGCCGCGCACGGGGGGGTTTCCGAGCGGGTGGCTCGGTTCTCGGGCGGCTCGTGGGCCAGTAAAATGGCCTTCGTGGGCCGCATCCAGCCATGGGCCGGAGGTTGCCGACCACTGACATAGGTGCTGGCTTTCCACCGCCACGTTTTCCCAAAACCACAACTGTGGTTAACCCCGAAGAAAGCTGCTTGTTTATATACTCTGCCTCCGAAGAAGCTATCTTAGGGATATGGGTGACATTTGAATAGAAGACAGCAAGAGTGAACATTACGTTTTTTTGTGGGGGTGGTGCCTTAATAGCTAAGTCCCCTACCGTGTTTGCCCTATTTTAAGACGTAGTCATAAAATAAGACATGGCAGGATTTTCCCGCATTTGCGAAATAGAAGCCGTACCCGAAAATAAGCCATAGTGATAGGCCCAGTTCTGGAGGGCGCCAAGGAAGAGGCGGGGCTGGGCGTCCAGTCCCGCCACCAAAAACAGTCAGCCCCAGAAGCAGCGCTCAGGAACTCGGCAGAGCAGGGCACGCAGGAAGGGGCAGCGGGCGCGACAGAGGCACTCTGAAGGTCTCCCCGCCCGCGCGCTCATCCAATTCCGCTTGGCGCAGCCGCCGTGGCGGAGAGGGAAGGCGGCACGGGGCTTTCCCTGCTCGCTGCCACGATGAAATCCCCCGAGCCACCCAAGAGGCCGCTTGGAAAACAAGGCTTCTGTCGAGTTTCGAGGAGAGAAGGCGGCGGAGGAGGAGCAGGAGAGAGCGCCAGCAAAAGCGGGTCTCTCTGGTGCCCGTTTCCTCCAAGCTCAGCTTGGATTCTCCCCGTGCTGCCAGCAAGCAAACAAAGAGCTCGGCGCTCGTTCCATCCTTCGCAGCCCCAGAACTCGAGCGTGGCCTTGCCAAGGCATGCTTACGCGCTTGCTGCCCATCCTGTGCGCCCTGCTCTGCCGAGTTCCTGAGCGTTGCTTCTGGGGCTGACTGGTTTTGGTGGCGGGACTGGACACCCCGCCCTGCCTCTCCTTGGCGCCCTCCAGAACTGCGCCTATCACTATGGCTTGTTTTTTGGGGTTGAATCCTGACAAGACAGAAGTGCTGTTTTGGGGGAACAGGAGGCGGGCAGGTGTGGAGGACTCCTGGTCCTGAATGGGGTAACTGTGCCCTGAAGGACCAGGTGCGCAGCCTGGGAGTCTTTTGGACTCACAGCTGTCCATGGAGGCACAGATTAATTCTGTATCCAGGGCAGCTGTCTACCAGCTCCATCTGGTATGCAGGCTGAGACCCTACCTGCCCGCGGACTGTCTCGCCAGAGTGGTGCATGCTCTAGTTATCTCCCGCTTGGACTACTGCAATGCGCTCTACGTGGGGCTACCTTTGAAGGTGACCCGGAAACTACAACTAATCCAGAATGCGGCAGCTAGACTGGTGACTGGGAGCGCCGCAGAGACCACATAACACCGGTCTTGAAAGACCTACACTGGCTCCCAGTACGTTTCCGAGCACAATTCAAAGTGTTGGTGCTGACCTTAAAGCCCTAAATGGCTTCGGTCCAGTATACCTGAAGGAGTGTCTCCACCCCCATCGGTCAGCCCGGACACTGAGGTCCAGTGCCGAGGGCCTTCTGGCGGTTCCCTCGCTGCGTGAAGCCAAGTTGCAGGGAACCAGGCAGAGGGCCTTCTCGGTAGTGGCGCCTGCCCTGTGGAACGCCCTCCTTCAGATGTCAAAGAAAACAACAATTACCAGACTTTAGAAGACATCTGAAGGCAGCCCTGTTTAGGGAGGCTTTGAATGTTTTATAGATTATTGTATTTTAATGCTCTGTTGAAAGCCGCCCAGAGTGGCTGGGAAACCCAGCCAGATGGGCGGGTATAAATAATAAATTATTATTATTATTATTATTATTATTATTATTATTATTATTATTATTTCGGGGTACGGCTTATATTTCGCAAATGCGAAAAAATCCTGCCATGACTTATTTTATGACTCCGTCTTAAAAGAGGGGAACAGGGTAGTGCAAAAGAGTGAAGGGCCCCCCCCATAGTCTTTCTCGAGAACAGTCTCCTGGATCTCAAAGCGAAGCAGGTATGCGCACAGGCAAGCCCATGGGCACATCACAAATTGCCACGAGATACTGGCCTATGGCTGAAACGGCTAAGTTTCCACAGCAGTACTGGACGAGAACAGGACAATTAAGGTAGCAAGTTGTCATGGGGGACTGTGTTGCTGCTTTAGATTCTTAGAACTGCACAAGGCTGCGGGCGGGAGGGACGGGGGAAAGGAGAGGCCCTTAGTTTTAGCTCGGGAAAAGGAGGCTGAGAAATCCGCACAATGAGCTACAAGATCCCAGACTGAGCGAAGGAGGCCACAAGAACATCCGTGAGTTGGGCTCGTTTATCTGAGGTGGGTTTATTTTTCTTTTTTTTTTTAAAGGGGGGTGCGCTTGGGGGAGCAGACTTTGACATTGGTTGCAATCCTGTAGAATTCCTCTAAGGAGGGAGACATTTCCCGTGACATTGTGCGAGTGAGCTGGAGCGTTCCGAGAGCTACAGTGGACCCTCGACTTATGAATGTCATCCGTTCCGACGGGAGCGCCAGAACTCGAAAAAATCGTAAGTCGAGTCCCCATAGAATGCGTCGGAGAATGCATTCGTAGCTCGGAAAAACTTCGGAAGTCGAAAAACCCTATCTAAAACGGCCGCGGCTTCCGACCGGAAGTTGAAAAAATCGGAAGCGGCGGCCACGGCTTCCGACCGGAAGTTGAAAAAAATCGAAGCGGCGGCCACGGCTTCCGACCGGAAGTTGAAGAAAATCGGAAAGCGGCGGCCACGGCTTCGACCGGAAGTTGAAAAAAATCGGAAGCGGCGGCCGCTTTGATCCCTCTTAACTCGAAAACTTGTAAATCGGGGCATTCATAAGTCGAGGGATCACTGTATATGATTGTGTAGAATGACACATTCCTTGCTGGTCTGGATTAGAGTATGATTTCTTATGGGAAATTCTACATTTGGGCTGTCTCTACCTTCCATGATCCCTAGATGAGTTGGTCACGTCTCCTTTTTTTCATTCGTGCTTGCGAGCCAGATGCCGTATCTTCATTTTACAACCGGTTGGTAAAAGTGTTTCTTTCCGATACCCAGATAGTATCTACTGTATTTTCTGGCGTATAAGACTACTTTTTAATCAGGGAAATCTTCTCAAAAGTGGGGGGTCATCCTATACGCTGTATCTATATCTACTGTATCTGTATCTGTACCTATATCTTATAGGGCGGGTGCGGAAAAGCTGCGGCTCGGAGGAGACGCCGCCATTATCCCCGTCCCGGCCCCACCACCTCCTCAGCCCCTCTCACGCCCCCTCGCAGGGAGCCAGCGAGCGAGAGATGGGCGGGGGGCGCACAAACAGATGCCTCTCGCCCAGTCCTGGCCCGCCTGCTCCTGGCGCGCACGCCCTGCCCCCGAGACACAAGCAGGCAGGCGAGAGATGCTCCCCTCCCCTCACGGCCGCTCTCGCCTTCGCCGCCTCAGCCGCTAGACGAGACGGGCGCTCATGGTGAAAAAGGCTGCCTCCCGTGTGTGTTGGAAGAGGGTAGTCTTATACGGCGAGTCTATCCCAAACTCTATATTTTAACTGGAAAAGTTGGGGGTCGTCTTATACGCCCAGTCGTTTTATACGCTGGAAAATACGGTATTTCCTTTGAAGCTGGGTATGCTAAAAGACAGGGTGCCTGCTAAGGTAACTGAGCCATAAACAGGCCTCCCAAATGGCAGGATCTGCCAGGATGTTGATTCTTCCCTCTCTTTCCCTAATACCGTTTTCATTCTTCTACTTAAATCTTTGGAATGCAAATAGGTCTGCAGTAAAGTAAGTTAAAGGTAAAGGGACCCCTGTGTTGCTGATACACGTAGTAATCTAGTATAACATATGCAACACGTTGGCGGCGCACAATAATCTCCAAGTCAATTATACATTCTTTATGCACATTTAGCACTCATTCACCCAAAAAAGCCACAGCAACGCGTGGCCGGGTCAGCTAGTTCTTTATCATATATTAGTCACCAAAGTTATGAGAAGAATATATAGAGTCTTCTACAAAAGCCACAAGGACTTATAACCTGATAAATCTGAAAACAGACTGTTGATAATTTGTTGATATCTTCAGGAATTTATTTAAAGGAAATCTAAAGACTGAATTGTGACAATATACATTGTTATTAGATATCAACAGTCTGTTTTCAGATTTATCAGGTTATAAGTCCTTTTGATGTCTGAAGCTCAACATGAAAAAAACTAAGATCATGGCCACTGGTCCCATCACCTCCTGGCAAATAGAAGGGGAAGAAATGGAGGCAGGGAGAGATTTCATTTTCTTGGGTTAAATTATCACTGCAGATGGGGACAGCAGTCACGAAATTAGAAGACGCCAGCTTCTTGGGAGAAAAGCAATGACAAACCTAGACAGCATCTTCAAAAGCAGAGACATCACCTTGCCGACAAAGGTCCGTATAGTTAAAGCTATGGTTTTCCCAGTAGTAATGTACGGAAGTGAGAGCTGGACCATAAAAAAGGCTGATCGCCAAAGAATTCATGGTTTTGAATTATGGTGCTGGAGGAGACTCTTGAGAGTCCCATGGACTGCAAGAAGATCAAACCGATCCATTCTGAAGGAAATCAGCCCCCAGTGCTCACTGGAAGGACAGATCCTGAAGCTGAGGCTCCAAGACTTTGGCCACCTCATGAGAAGAGAAGACTCCCTGGAAAAGACCCTGATATTGGGAAAGATGGAGGGCACAAGGAGAACAGGACAGAGGACAAGATGGTTGGACAGTGTTCTCGAAGCTACCAACATGAGTCTGACCAAACTGCGGGAGGCAGTGGAAGACAGGAGTGCCTGGCGTGCTCTGGTCCCTGGGGTCACGAAGAGTCGGACACGACTAAACGACTAAACAACAACAACAACCAAGTCTTTGTGGCTTTTGTATAAGACTATATATATTCTTCTCAGAACTTTGGCAACTAATATATGATAAAAAACTAGCTGACCCGGCCACGCGTTGCTGTGGCTTTTTTGGTGAATGAGTGCTAAATGTGCATACAGAATGTATAATTGACTTGGAGATTATGGTGCGCCGCCAACGGGTTGCCTATGTTATACTAGAACATTAGCAGTGGCAAAGTTTTGATCGGTGGTTGCTACAACCAACGATCCCTATTTTAAGTCTGAACAAAAGGCTTCTATCACCTGAAGGCTGCTTGTTCAAATTGGGCGTTGCTTCGTAACAAACTATGGGCCGTAATAAAGATTGTATTGTATTTACAAAGCTTTTCAGGGGGTGGGTCTTCTTTTTATATTTTATTTTTAGCGCAGAGAGCATGTTTGGTACTGCAGTTCCTTTTTAGAAAAGCCGCTACACCACATATCCCAAGGCGATGGCCCTGTGTTAGAAAACAGGCGGAAACGCTCCATTACAACAAGAACTGGTTTTTATTATGCTTTTGTGATCAGCGTCTTATACTCTATACATCCTTCACAAGTTTTGTGGTTGTCGTTTTTTTACATAATCTGGGTACTTCACTTAAAAACAACGATTTTAAGCATCTAAATTTAATTCCCTAGAACAGAAGGCTAGTATAAGTTATTGTGGAGGGGGGGGGGAAATGAGGTAACCATTTTTCACAGACCATTGTTCGCTTGCTTCAAGTTTTTAAGAGAAGTGGATTTTGCGTTTCCTCGAAATAAAGAAAGGAGGAAGAGATGCTCCTTTACCATTGGTTTTTGCTCAAGTATGCGCTCAAAGGCAGGAACGTCCTGTCAAATCTGCCTGTTATCACTAAAAGAAGGAGTAATGGGGGATTGGGTAGGCGGGAACTTTCATAACTGGCAACAGAAGCATTCTCTTGGGCAAACCTAAAAAAAGAAGAAACCAACAGGACTCCGGGTAAGTCTAACCATTGGACAAAAGGCAAGTTGTTTTGTTTGTTTAATTGAGACAAGGGGAAGCTATCTGGCCCCCTGGTGGCTACCCAAAGTCAAAGCAGCCACGATACTCGGGGGGCAATCTCACCCTCCCCTGAAGCCAGGCCAAGGGACCCCTGACCGTTAGGTCCAGTCGCGGACGACTCTGGGGTTACGGCGCTCGTCTGGCTCTATAGGCCGAGGGATCCGGCGTCCAGCTTCCGGTTATGTGGCCAGCAGGACTAAGCTGCGAACCAGAGCAGCGCGCGGAAACGCCGTTGACCTTCCTATCGATCTACTTGCACTTGGACGTGCTTTCGAACTGCTAGGTGGGCAGGATCAGGGAGCGAGCGACGGGAGCTCACCCCGTCTCGCGGGGATTCGAACCGCCGACCTTCTGACCGGCAAGCTCCGTGGCTTAGACCACAGCGCCCTCCGTGTCCCCCTGAAGCCAACTCCCAAAGCAGACAAGGAACAGGAAGTGGTCTGCTAGGGGGCTGCAACGTTTTTTTGTTCTTGTTTGTTTGTTTGTTTTTAAAAGGAGAGATTCAGCTAGAACTTCAGCACATACTACAGTTTGTTTCACGAGCCTGCTTGCTATGGTGGCAAATACCAAGAAAAAAAGCACACCAGTATGAATTTCAATCATAGGAATAGATCCTACTCACAAGTCAAAAAAGTGTGTATTCTGATAAAAAATAAAAATAAAAAATAAGAACCCATGGCCAACTCTCAAGGGGGGCATGCTAATTTGGAACAGCTGAGGTAGAAAAGTACCGTATTTTTTCGCTCCATAAGACGCACTTTTTTCCTCCTAAAAAGTCAGGGGAAATGTCTGTGCGTCTTATGGAGCGAATGCATGGTCCCTGCAGCCAAATTGCCTAGGGGCCCAAAGCAGATTGTGCTCTTTTTTTTAACAAAGAGAGAAGAGGGTGTTGAAAGGAAGCCGCTGAACAGCTGTTTAGCAAGCGATCGGGGAGAGAGATAAGGCGGCCTTTCCAGCCCAGGCCTCCGTTGTTGAATGCAGAGGGAGGCTGTTTGTTTCCCCAGCGACATGGGACTGGCTGATTAGATTATCTGTCTGGAAACTGTAGAAATGGACTAGAAGCTGCAGAACTGTGAGTTGAACCCCATAAAAACGGGGCTTTTCCTCTTTGAAAAAGAAGCTGCACCACTTTCAGCTGATCCTTAAAAAAACAGGGCTTTTCCCTTTGCAAAAAAAGCTGCACCACTTTCAGCTGATCCTCCAAAAAGCAGGGCTTTTCCCGTTGCAAAAGAAGCTGCACCACTTTGAGCTGATCCTCAAAAAAACATGGCTTTTCCCCTTTGCAAAAGAAGCTGCACCACTTTGAGCTGATCCTCAAAAAAAAAAACAGGGCTTTTCCCTTTGCGTTATTCAAAAACTCCTGTCTCTCTGTACCGTAACGAAGCATTGTATTACACATACTGTTATGAGTTTGAAACGGCATTTCTTGCTTAAGTTTGCAATCTCTTGTTTAAGTTTGTGATTCTTATCAGAATACACACTTTTGTTTGTTTTTTTGACTCACGAGTAGGATCGTGAAACCCATACTGGCCAGAGTTCTCGCTGTGCTTTTTTCTCGATATAATCTATAACAAGAACTCCAATTTATTTAACGCTAATGGTGGCAAATGCAGCAACGACGCCCTGCTAATGTGTGTGGAAGGGAAGCACCCCCCAAAGCCGCCCCCCTGCACCCAGCCCTCTGCAGAAGACCTCACAGCAGACAGGAGAAATGCAACAGTCTGTTTTCAGATTTATCAGGTTATAGGTCCTTGTGGCTTTTGTATAAGACTCTCTATATTCTTCTCAGAACTTTGGTGACTAATATATGATAAAGAACTAGCTGACCCGGCCACGCGTTGCTGTGGTTTTTTTAGTGAATACAACCAGGTCTCTCTCTGCCTAATTTTAACATTCTTGTGGCCTCACTAAGAGTCTGTTGCAGATGCTCGTTTTGTTTTGTTGGGTGGGGGGAGGGAAAAAAGAGAGTAAACCAAGTGTTTTCCTGTTTGAAGGGCCCTACATGTTTCACCTACAGGTTTCTTTTCAGTAATCAGAAAGCAGCAACAGCAGTTTATTCCAGGAAGATCGAGATGAACAGGGAAAGATTCCCAACATGCAAACAGCTTCACGGAGGCAAAGAGAGAGAGAGAAGGGAGGGAGGGAGGGAGGGAGGGAGGGAGGGGTGAGAGAGAAAGAAAGAGGGAGAAGGAAGGAAGGAAAGCAGAGAGAGAAGGAAGGAAGGAAGGAAGGAAGGAAGGAAGGGGTGAGAGAGTGAAAGAAAGAGGGAGAAGGAAGGAAGGAAGGAAGGAAGGAAGGAAGGAAGGAAGGGAGCCAGAGGGAGAAGGAAGGAAGGTTGCTAAGAAGGGAGGTGGGAAGTAAGGGAGGGAGGGAGGGAGGGAGGGAGGGAGGGAAGGAAGGAAGGAAGGAAGGAAGGAAGCCAGAGGGAGAAGGAAGGAAGGAAGGTTGCTAAGAAGGGAGGTGGGAAGTAAGGGAGGGAGGGAGGGAGGGAGGGAGGGAAGGAAGGAAGGAAGGAAGCCAGAGGGAGAAGGAAGGAAGGAAGGTTGCTAAGAAGGGAGGTGGGAAGTAAGGGAGGGAGGGAGGGAGGGAGGGAGGGAAGGAAGGAAGGAAGGAAGGAAGCCAGAGGGAGAAGGAAGGAAGGAAGGAAGGAAGGAAGGAAGGAATGTTGCTAAGAAGGGATACTCAGCACCACAACCAAGCAGTCAGACACGTCCAAAAAACAGTGGTGAGCATCCTTTATGCAGAAAATGAGGGCAGCCTTTCTGCACGCAAGGTGCTGGGAGTCAGCGATGGGCCGTGGGGGGGGGGTGGGAAGGAGAGGGAAAGGGGGCAAAGAACGACACAATTTTCTGGTTTCCCCCCCAAAGATTGGACAAAATTTACAGACCAAAATTTACAGACTGTTTGAAGGGGATACGAACCGCCGGCCTTCTGATCGGCAAGCCCTAGGCTCTGTGGTTTAACCCACAGCGCCACCTGGGTCCCACAAAGGAATAATAAGAAGTAAAAAATAAACTTTTATTTCTATCCCGCCCTCCCCGGCCGAAGTCGGGCTCGGGGCGGCTAACATCAGATACAGAACATGGGTATAAGATCAAGCAATCATTAAATTACCTCCTAAAAACATGTCAAAATCCAATTAAAGTCTAATGAGATGGCTTTCCGCAGGGTTAGGGTTGGGAACAGTAAGTTCGGGACTGGATTGGAATTTCAGCCTTCACGACATAGGAAAACGGCCAAGTAAACAGCTATTTTCACGGAGGAGGGTCAAGATATGAACTGATAGGCATGAAATTTCATATATAGCTATATAATCCCTCGTGTAGTCAGATAAGACCTTTGGAGCAGGCATTTTCAAAAAAGAAAAAAAGTTTTTTATGAACCACACCTTTCCCAGGTAAAAATGTGATTTTGTGCAAAAGGAGATAGCGCCCTCCAGTGGACGTTCAACAGTACAGCACAACACACCCGTTTCCGACCCCTCCTTTCCCAACGTCACTGTCACCATCCAATCGACAGACAGACCGCCCACAAACGCTACTGCTGGCTGCGCCGGCGGGTATAGAGCCACGCCGGCCGGAATCACCGTTTCCCCGGTTTAGCCAAAAAAGGAAGGGGCAACTGTTGCTGGCGGGTGTAGAGCCACGCCGGGCGGAATCACCATTTTTGCAGTTTACACCGGGGCAAATGGAGAACACGTAGACTGAACGTCAACGAGATAAGGTGTTAGTAAGGCTACCCTTTCTCTTTCATACTGTATCTTACTTTTCCATTTCACCAAATCAGCCACAGCAAGGCGTGGCCGGGTCAGCTAGTTAAGGAATAAGATGGTTATAACGTGAAAAGGGTCTTGAATTGAGGCTCTTCATCAAAACCTACTGGAGAAGAAGAGACCATCTGAATTCACTGGAGGGCGCTATTTTTTTTGCACAAAATCACATTTTTACCTGGGAAAGGTGTGGTATTTGTGCAATGTAAGTACCTATGATCACTCCCATATGGGCATGGAACGTTGTGTCCAAATTTGAACGGAATCGATCAAGGGGTTACAGAAAAAGGCGATTGTTAACAAACATCCAACTTGAACGATTTTATATATAGATAGATATTGTACTGTATTGTATTGTGTTTATCAGTATTTTTAAATTATGCAGAGTGCCTTATTTGAGTTGATATAGCAACCGAGGAATTTCATTGTTTCCCGCAAGGGGACAATGACAATAAAGATCTGATCTATTCTATCCTGTCCTATTCCATTCCATTCCGTCCTGTCCTGTTCCATTCCATTCCATTCCATTCCATTCCATTCTATTCTATTCCATTCTGTCCTGTCCCATTCCATTCCATTCCATTCCGTCCTGTCCTATTCCATTCCATTCCATTCCATTCCGTTCCGTTCTATCCTATCCTATCCTGTCCTGTTCCATTCCATTCCATTCCGTCCTGTCCTATTCTATTCTATTCTATTCTATTCCATTCCATTCCATTCCATTCCATTCCATTCCATTCTATCCTATCCTATGCTATCCTGTCCTGTCCTATTCTATTCTATTCTATTCTATTCTATTCTATTCTATTCTCTGGGAAGGATGTAGCCTCAAAACAACATTCCATTCCATTCCATTCCATCCTATCCTGTCCTATTCCATTCCATTCCGTCCTGTTCTATTTCATTCCATTCTATCCTGTCCTGTCCCATTCCATTCCATTCCATTCCGTCCTGTCCTATTCCATTCCATTCCATCCTGTCCTATTCTATTCTATTCCGTCCTGTCCTATTCCATTCCATTCCGTTCTATCCTATCCTATCCTGTCCATTCCATTCCGTCCTGTCCTATTCCATTCCATTCCATTCCATTCCATCCTATCCTATGCTATCCTGTCCTGTCCTATTCTATTCCATTCCATTCTATCCTATCCTATGCTATCCTGTCCTGTCCTATTCTATTCTATTCTATTCTATTCTATTCTATTCTATTCTATTCTATTCTCTGGGAAGGATGTAGCCTCAAAACAACATTCCATTCCATTCCATTCCGTCCTGTCCTGTCCTATTCTGTTCTATTCTATTCTCTGGGAAGGATGTAGCCTCAAAACAACATTCCATTCCATTCCATTCCATCCTATCCTGTCCTATTCCATTCCATTCCGTCCTGTCCTATTCCATTCCATTCCATTCCATTCCATTCCATTCCATTCCATCCTGTCCTATTCTATTCTATTCCGTCCTGTCCTGTCCTATTCCATTCCATTCCGTTCCGTTCTATCCTATCCTATCCTGTCCATTCCATTCCGTCCTGTCCTATTCCATTCCATTCCATTCCATTCTATCCTATCCTATGCTATCCTGTCCTGTCCTATTCTATTCCATTCCATTCTATCCTATCCTATGCTATCCTATGCTATCCTGTCCTGTCCTGTCCTATTCTATTCTATTCTATTCTATTCTCTGGGAAGGATGTAGCCTCAAAACAACATTCCATTCCATTCCATTCCGTCCTGTCCTGTCCTATTCTGTTCTATTCTATTCTCTGGGAAGGATGTAGCCTCAAAACAACATTCCATTCCATTCCATTCCATTCCATCCTATCCTGTCCTATTCCATTCCATTCCGTCCTGTTCTATTTCATTCCATTCTATCCTGTCCTGTCCCATTCCATTCCATTCCATTCCATTCCATTCCATTTGGTCCTGTCCTATTCCATTCTATCCTGTCCTATTCTGTTCTGTTCTGTTCTATTCTATTCTCTGGGAAGGATGTAGCCTCAAAACAACATTCCATTCCATTCCATTCCATTCTGTCCTGTCCTGTCCTATCCTATCCTATTCCATTCTACCCTATCCTATCCTATCCTGTCCTATTCCATTCTATTCCATTCCATTCTATCCTATCCTATCCTATCCTATCCTATCCTATCCTATCCTATCCTATTCCATTCTATCCTATCCTGTCCTGTCCTGTCCTGTCCTATTCCATTCCATCCCATCCTATCCTGTCCTCTCATATTCTATTCTACTAGTGAATTGAAGCCCGTTGAGATAACGGGCGCTAGCCCGGCGGGGGGCACAGCCGCGGCTGCGTTCCTGCCGCTGCGGAGGGAGGAGGCTGAGTGCGGGGAAACCGGGGAGCCCCCCAACCCCGGACGCCCCCTCGGAGGCCGGCACCGCCGTGCGCGCCCAGCTCCCTCCCCCGCCGTGGCCTCTCCCTCGGTGGCCGAGCGCAGCCTGCAGCAGGCGCGGCTCCCGCAGGCTGAGCAAGCGCCGGCCACAGTGGCCGCCATAGGCAGCGCGGCGGTGGGAGTCTCCATAGGCAGGCGGCGGCGGCGGCAGCCCCGGCAATGGCGGCGGCGCAGTTTCGGCCGGCCGGAAGTGTCTCTGCGTCGTCCCGCCCCCCTCTCCGCCCCCTCCAATCCCTGCGTCCCCGTGTGACATGCGCAGAACGCACTTCCGTGACACACGGAAAAGCAGGGACACTTCAAGATTATTATATAAGATTCTCTGGGAAGGATTCATCCTCCAAGCGACAAAAGCTTCCGACTCCTTCCATGGAGAAAAGTGTCACAGCAAATGATTCAGGGAAGGGGGTGGGGTGGGCAGTTGGGATTCCAAGGCCCTGTATCGAGCCCGACCGTATCGCTGACTCCCAAGCGGCTTTGCTCTCATTGCTGCATAAAACTACATTCAAAGCAATCCAAAGAGCCAGGGTTTCGTGCCCCCCCATTAAACAAGACAAGGTTGTTGTTGTTGGGGGGGCATGGGGGAGGAGAACGACACACTTATGGAGGAAGGAGTGTTGAGCTTCTTTTCCCCCGTCATCGCGCGGATTCGAACCGCTGACCTTCCGATCGGCAAGCCCTAGGCTCTGGGGTTTAACCCACAGCGCCACCCGCGTCCCTAAAGGTAAAGGGACCCCGGACCGTTAGGTCCAGTCGTGACCGACTCTGGGGTTGCGGCGCTCATCTCGCTTTACTGGCTGAGGAAGCCGGCGTACAGCTTCCGGGTAGGTGGCCGGCAGGACTAAGCCGCTTCCGGCGAACCAGAGCAGCGCACGGAAACGCCGTTGACCTTCCCGCCGGAGCGGTACCTATTGATCTACTCGCACTCTGATGTGCTTTCGAACTGCTAGGTGGGCAGGAGCAGGGCCCGAGCGACGGGATCTCGCCCCATCGTCGCGGGGATTCGAACCGCCAACCTTCCGATCAGCAAGCCCTAGGCTCTGGGGTTTAACCCACAGCGCCACCCGCATCCCTAAAGGTAAAGGGACCCCGGACCGTTAGGTCCAGTCGTGGACGACTCCGGGGTTGCGGCGCTCATCTCGCATTACTGGCTGAGGGAGCCGGCGTACAGCTTCCGGGTCACGTGGCCAGCTTCCGGGTCATGTGGAGAACCAGAGCAGCGCACGGAAACGCCGTTGACCTTCCCACTGGAGTGGTACCTATTGATCTACTTGCACTTTGATGTGCTTTTGAACTTCTAGGTGGGCAGGAGCAGGGACCGAGCGACGGGAGCTCGCCCCGTCGCCGCGGGGATTCGAACCGCCGACCTTCCGATCGGCAAGGCCTAGGCTCTGGGGTTTAGCCCACAGCGCCACCCTTGGGCAGGGGAGTGGACTTGCTCAAACAATCCTGTAGGAGGAAGGAGTTCCCACATGCTCATGTAACAGCCGCTGCAGCTCGTCGCGCATTATGCGATCTGCCACTGCCAAGCCCAGCTGAGGGGAGGAAGGGATGCACACAGAGGCGTAGGAAGGTGCGGGAAATTTACTGTCATCCCCCCATTGAGACTTTTTTTTTTGCCTGAAAAAATGGTTTTGCGTTCTTTCCTATTTCCTTACCAAGGAATAACAGGAAGTAAAAACAAACTTCTGGCGACAGAGAATCTCTCTGCACTATTATTACTTTTTTTGATTTAAATCGGATTTTTTTATCTAAATCTGATTTAAAAAAAAAATAAAAAAAATTAAATTGTTGATTTTTATCCACCCTGCTAGTGATTTAAATCGTGGTTTAAATCAGTTTGATTTAAATCAAATCCACCCTGGTTTGGGGACAACTCCCATCATATCTAGCTAACAAGGGATGATGGGAATTACAGCCCCATATTGTAGATGTTTTGGGACTACAACTCCCATCATCCCTAGCTAACAGGACCAGTGGTCAGGGACGATGGGAATTGTAGTCCCAAATTGTAGATGTTTTGGGACTACAACTCCCATCATCCCTAGCTAACAAGACCAGTGGTCAGGGATGATGGGAATTGTAGTCCCAAATTGTATATGTTTTGGGACTACAACTCCCATCATCCCTAGCTAACAAGACCAGTGGTCAGGGATGATGGGAATTGTAGTTCCATATTGTAGATGTTTTGGGACTACAACTCCCATCATCCCTAGCTAACAGGACCAGTGGTCAGGGATGATGGGAATTGTAGTGCACTATTATTACAATAATAATAAATTAGTTTAGCCTTAATGTAGGGCTTGTATGTGTTGTTCTTCAAGCTGGGACCAATCACATATGACTGCGCCACCGGACTCTCTGTAGCCGGGGATGTGCGCACACGGCTTTGCTTTGGGGCAGTCTCACAACCTGCCCCATGCGGGGTAAATGCTAACAGTGGTAGCAGAGGATGGTTTCGATCCATCGACCTCTGCTACCACTGTTAGCATTAACCCCGCCATGGGCGGGTTGTGAGACAGCCAGTTCATCCGGCCCATGAGCTCGGCAAGTCTCCCATGCGCTGGGCTTGCGCAGACGCCGGAAATTGCTTCTGCGCAGGCGTCTGATACATAACATTGGTATAAAATCAATCAGTCATTAAATTACCTCCTAAAAACAGGTCAAAATCCAATTAAAGCCTAATGAGATGGCTTTCCGCAGGGCAGGGTTGGGAGCAGTAAGTGCTCCGCTGAATGGTAATTTCAGCCTTCACGACGTAGGAAAATGGCCAAGTCAACAGCTATTTTCATGGAGGAGGGTCAAGATATAATAATAATAATAATAATAATAATAATAATAATAATAATAATAATAATAATTTATTATTTGTACCCCGCCCATCTGGCCGAGTTTCCCCAGCCACTCTGGGCGGCTGATATGCATGAAATATCAACTGACATGCATGAAATTTCAGATATAGTGGTCCCTCGACTTACGTATTTAATCCGTTCCGAATGGACATTCGTCGGTCGGAAAAAAATCGCAAGTCGATTTCCCATAGGAATGCATTGGGAGAAAAATATTCAGGAAAATTCGTAAGTCGAAAAACCCCGCATCTCAACCGGTAACAATTTCCATTCGGATGTCGAAAAATTCGTAGGCGTGCGGCCACTTTTTTTCCTTCGTAAGTCGGAAAATACGGATGTAGAGTACTTCGTAAGTCGAGGGACCACTGTATAGAACAACTAGCTGACCCGGCCACGCCTTGCTGTGGCTAGACCACTGTATAGCTATAGAATCCCTAGTGTAGTCAGATAAGACCTTTGGAGCAGGCCTTTTCAAAAAGGAAAAAAAAGTTTTTGATGAACCGCCCTAGTAGGGCAGTAATTGTTCCTTGATAATTTGTCACCCCCCTCCGTGATGGAACCTGGGGCGGCCCGCCCCGCCGCCCCGCTTCCTACGCCCCTGGGTGCACAGCCTCAGATGGGTGAACTCCGCCACCACCACACCGCAACAGCTAGGACTCCGTTAACATGAAAGGGACCCAGGGCTGGGTGGCCTCCACACTGTGTCTGGTGCGCCCCCCCAAAAAATACACTGGTTGGCTGCAGATTGCAAAGAAGACCCAAGAAAGCTGTACAGCAGGCATCCCCAAACATCGGCCCTCCAGCTGTTTTGAGACTACAACTCCCATCCTCCCTAGCTAACAGGACCAGTGGCCAGGGATGATGGGATTTGTAGTCCCAAAACATCTGGAGGGCCGAGGTTGAGGAAGCCTGCTCTACATCAGGGACCCCCAAACATCGGCCCTCCAGAGGTTTTGAGACTACAAATCCCATCATCCCTAGCTAACAGGACCAGTGGTCAGGGATGATGGGATTTGTAGTCCCAAAACATCTGGAGGGCCGAGGTTGAGGAAGCCTGCTCTACATCAGGGACCCCCAAACATCGGCCCTCCAGAGGTTTTGAGACTACAAATCCCATCATCCCTAGCTAACAGGACCAGTGGTCAGGGATGATGGGATTTGTAGTCCCAAAACATCTGGAGGGCCGAGGTTGAGGAAGCCTGCTCTACATCAGGGACCCCCAAACATCGGCCCTCCAGAGGTTTT
Organism: Darevskia mixta; assembly: GCA_034641385.1. Lineage (NCBI taxonomy): Eukaryota > Metazoa > Chordata > Lepidosauria > Squamata > Lacertidae > Darevskia > Darevskia mixta. The sequence continues at coordinate 63,309 of JAWWNH010000252.1, forward strand.
GAGACTACAAATCCCATCATCCCTAGCTAACAGGACCAGTGGTCAGGGATGATGGGATTTGTAGTCCCAAAACATCTGGAGGGCCGAGGTTGAGGAAGCCTGCTCTACATCAGGGACCCCCAAACATCGGCCCTCCAGAGGTTTTGAGACTACAAATCCCATCATCCCTAGCTAACAGGACCAGTGGTCAGGGATGATGGGATTTGTAGTCCCAAAACATCTGGAGGGCCGAGGTTGAGGAAGCCTGCTCTACATCAGGGACCCCCAAACATCGGCCCTCCAGAGGTTTTGAGACTACAAATCCCATCATCCCTAGCTAACAGGACCAGTGGTCAGGGATGATGGGAACTGTAGTCTCAAAACAGCTGGATATCCAAATCTGAAAAAAAAATTGATTCAGGGAAAATTAAAGAATATATCCAATGTGTACAATTTGATATTAGAATGGGAAACAAAGATTGAAATGGTGAAATCGTCAATGATCAAATGGGCGCAGGACTTTGGGAGAGATATCACGTTTGAGCTATGGAAAAGACTTTGGCAAAGAGGTATGAAATTCACGATGTGTTCTAAGTTAAAAGAAAACTTTTTAAAATTACAACACAGATAATAGTTGCCAAAATAAACCAAAATACCTGTTGAAGGTGTAATAGGCAAGAGGCACCCTATACCATATTTGGTGGAAGTGCCCAAATATTAAGCAATTTTGGGAGATAATTTATAACGAAATTTTAAAAAATGTTTAGAGATTCATTAAAAAAAACGCCAGAAGGCTTTCTGCTAGGTATAGTGCCAGATAATCTAATAGAATTAATGTATTTCTCGCTCCATAAGACACACTTTTTTCCTCCTAAAAAGGGGAAATGTCTGTGCGTCTTATGGAGCGAATGTGTGGTCCCTGGAGCTGAACTGCCCAGGGGCAAAAGCAGATCGTGCTTTTTTGAAAAAAAGAGAGAGAAGGGGTGTTGAAAGGAAGCCCGCTGAGCAGCTGCTCAGCAAACGATCGGGGAGAGAGATAAGGGAGAGAGATTCCAGCCCCGTCCCCTTGCAGAGGGAGGCTGTTTCCCCAGCGACATGTGACTGGCTGATTCGATTATCTGTCTGGAAACTGTAGAAATGGCTCCCTTTCCTGAAGCTGCAGAACTGGGAGTTAAACCCCATAAAACAGGGGTTTTCCCCCTTTGCAAAGTAAGCTCAACAACTTTGAGCTGGTCCTCCAAAAATGGGGCTTTTCTCCTTTGCAAAAGAAGCTGCAGCAATTTGAGCTGATCCACAAAAAACGGGGCTTTTCTCCTTTGCAAAAGAAGCTGCAGAGATTTGAGCTGATCCTCAAAAAATTGGGGCTTTCCCCCTCTAAAAACTAGGTGCGTCCTATGGTCAGGTGCGTCTTATAGAGCGAAAAATACAGTAGATAGAGTACTACACTTACATGCAACAGCGGCCGCAAGGCTGCTGGTGACAAAAAATGGGGAAAGCACTGAAATCCCAACGAAAACAGAATGTCTGGTAAAGTTAATAGAGTACAATAATGTAATTAAGATAACGGGGATCATTGGAGAAACATCAAAGGATAAGCTGGGGAAAGCTGGGGGATACATCCAAGAATTTATCGAAAAATCTGAGCTCCTATCCAAGTTAAGGAAGTTTAAATATTAATAACTAGCTGACCCGGCCACGCCTTGCTGTGGCTATGTGTGTGAATGCTGTGGTGTTGATGGCTGTGTCTGTGGGTGGTGGTAGGAGAGGGGAAGGCCGGCAGCGGCTGTGGGGATGTGTCCGGCATGCCTTTCATGGCAGCTGCGGTGGGGAAGTGGGCAGTGAATGGCCCAGGCTGGCTCTGATGGCGTCATCGTGAGTGGCTGTGGAGAAGGGCCGGGGCCTGCCTTTCATGGTGGCGGGGTGGCTAAGGGGCGTGGGCGGCAGTTGGGCCGAGCCTGCATTTCCCCTGTTCAACTTCCGTCTGCCCCTTCTCTGTCTCCACCCCCGTTTTCAATTACCCTCTTCTCGGGACCCCCTGTTTTCTATGACCCTCTTCTCGCCCCCCCCTTTTCAATTACTGGTTTGTGAGCTTGCAAATGGCCGACGGAGCTCTGAGGTTTTGAGGGTGATGTCTAAAAGCTGCGCCACTTTTTTGCTTTTGTAGCTGTAGTACCAGTATAGCCGTCGCTAGAGGGCGCTGTTTTGCTGATGACATCTAATAGCTGTGACAGTTTTTTTGCGTTTAAACTTTATTTTAGGTATGACAGGTGTGGTTTTTCTGAATTTTTATTATGCCAGATTATTTTGACATGCTAATGGAACACTGTGTCCAAATTTGATGCGATTTGGTCCAGCGGTTATGCAGCAAGGGTGTTTCGGACAAACACGCAATGGGAACATTTTTTATATATATAGATGGGGGGGGGAAAATAGTATTAAATAAGAGTATACAAGAGAAATGAAAGGAGAATGAAGACATTGCAACTGAGAAGATTGGAAGTCAAACACTGGGTGAGGTGGGGGTGGTGAAGGATAAAGGTGATGGAGGGGTAAGAAGGAACACAAAAGGTCTGTAATTTTTTAAAAAAAGAAACAAGAAAAAACAAATCTGGAGGGCCGAGGTTGAGGAAGCCTACTCTACATCAGGCATCCCCAAACATCGGCCCTCCAGATGTTTTGGACTACAACTCCCATCATCCCTGACCACTGGTCCTGCTAGCTAGGGATGATGGGAGTTGTAGTCCCCAAACATCTGGAGGGCCCTAGTTTGCCTATTCTTGACGTATACCAGGCACCCCCCAAACTTGGCCCTCCAGATGTTTCGGACTACAACGCCCATCACCCCTGACCCTGGGGTCCTGTTAGCTAGGGATCATGGGAGTTGTAGTCTGAAAACATCTGGAGGGCCGCAGTTTGGGAATGCCTGCTGTACAGCCCCCAACAAGCCAGCTGTTTTGCGGGGAGCGTTGGGCAATTCGAGCGAACGGAGCGTTGGCCCTTCGGGTTCCTTTGAATGGAGTGCGAGACAGCTGTAAGGAGGTAGGAGAGCGACTCAGGCAGGGGGGAGGCGGGTTCGAGTTCTGGTATGAGAGGGGAACAGGCAATGCTTCCACAGTCAGGCAGAAGGAGGAGGAGGAGGAAGGAGGAGGAAGCCACGGCGGGGGCCAACAGCCTCCCAGAGAGGCAAAACGAGGTGCTGCGGTTTATCAACGTGGCCAGGGGGTCCACGATTCCTCCCCGAAGCCTCTGGCTCACGCCCCCTGAGATGACAAACACTGCACATACATACAATGCGACCTGTGGGGGCCGCGCAAGGAAGAGGCTGTACATACCGTAAGCTGGCGCGGCGGCGGCTGTGCTGTATCCATAGGGCGCCCCATAGCCTGCAACAGAAAGACAGGGAAGGGGCAAAACTGATTTCGCATGGCAGAGAGTGTCGAGAAGAAAGGGATACTCAGAAAAGGCCTTCATGCATTTACACCAGGCATCCCCCCCCCCAAACTGTGGCCCTCCAGATGTTTTGGGACTACAACTCCCATGATCCCTAGCTAACAGGACCAGTGGTCAGGGAGGATGGGAATTGTAGTCCAAAACACCTGGAGGGCCTCTCATCCTCTCGGCCAGGGTTGGGGTACCTGCGACGTTCTAAAACAGGAACCCCCAAACTTTGGCCCTCCAGATGTTTTGGACTACAATTCCCATCATCCCTGGCCAATGGTCCCGTTAGCTAGGGATCATGGGAGTTGTAGGCCAAAACATCTGGAGGGCCGCAGTTTGGGCATGCCTGTTCTAAAATCACCTCCCATCACCCTTGACCAGGCATCGGCAATCTCCGGCCCATGAAGCCAGTTCATCTGGCCCACGAGCCGCCCGCTCAGCAAGTCCCCAGCGCGCTGCGCTAAACCGGCGCGGCGCAGGGACTAGCGCAGACGCCGAAAATTGCTTCTGCGCAGGCGTCTGGGCCTTCGCAGAAGGGATTTCCGGTGCCAGGGGACTTCCGGTATCGCGCTGCGCAGGTCCGGCCCACAGACGAGCTCCGTGGGACCGATCCGGATAACGGATAACATTGCCGACGAATGTCCCTTGTCTGTTGGGACATTCCGGCTGCTGGGATCTGGAGTGCAATTAGGTAAAAAAGGACAATCACGGGAGTGATACAGCAAAAAGTAGGGAAATAACCCCGTGAAAAACCCCTGAAACGAGGTAAATGTGTAATCAAAAAATGTGTTAAATTAATCTCAAAAAAATATTTTTAAAGTTGCTTTCAAACAGAAATGCTCAGACACATGTAACTAACTCAAAAGATTGTAAATAATGAAAAGAACCCTCCAAAAAACTTCAAATGATGAAAATTACTGTAATACAACCTAAGTGGCTTTCAAAAACTTTTAATTCCTAAACAGAATTACTCAAACTCGTAGTAAACTGCTTAAAGTTTATATGGCAAGAGCCCTCCAACTGAACTTAGATTAATGTAATATACTACAAAACAAACTTGCTAAATAACAAATAATCAAAATACTGCAAAACCACCTTAATGAGGTGCTAGCTATAAAACTCGTTTCACTGAAAGTCTAACAGTTTCCTCAGAAGGAAAAAAACTCGTTTCACTGAAAGTCTAACAGTTTCCTCAGAAGGAAAAAAAGAGGGCGATACGTTAACCATAATTCAGATAAGGCATAATTGCTGTTGAGTTTAACGGGAGAATCAAAAGGACTTCAAACAGAAAACTCCCCAACAAAACGTGGTAATTATCCACTCAAAACACCGGATTTAGCTTCTTCAAGGTGAAAACCTACACTAAGGTTAAGACGCAAGCCTTAATTATTGTTAATTATTTTCAAAAGAGGCTAATTATTTTCAAAAGAGGCTAAGAAAGCTTTCATGATCCCGTTCTTTTTGCGGGATCTGGAGTGCAGCAACTCCGGGAGGGGGGCGGACGAGTCGGTCCCCATTCCTGCCCCGCGCAGAGCTCGACCCACTGCTCCTGAGTCATGCGGTGGACCTCTGCAGGATCTCCGTTGCCACAGCTGGGGGGCGGGCCTGGCTTGGTCATACCTGGTGCTAGGTAACCAGTGGCAGCTGTGGCCCCAACAAAAGCGCCCCGTGCGATGGCGCCTCTCCCTCTCCCTCGCGCTGCCTGGACCGCTGCCGACACGGCTGTGTTGACGATTCCTTTCGTCTGCGGGGAGAGAAAAACGGAGGTGAGGCGCAACCAAGGAAAGATGGGCCGTCTTAAGTATATCCGGCGCCGTGGTGCAAAGATCCTTCCGGCGCCCCGTCCCCCCGTTTCCCAGAGTTGTCGACCTTATCCCAAACTTTATATTTTAACTGGAAAAGTTGGGGGTCGTCTTATATGCCCAGTCGTCTTATACGCTGGAATATGCGGTATTTATGTACGCCACGACCGGGGCGAGACTATTGTTGGCCCAAGGGTGGACGCTGCGGGATGTAAGAATCAGGCACAGTCAAACACAACATTTGCTAGAGTAGACATGAAGTCTTCTCAGTCCTCCAGCCGGAACTTCCTGCCTTCCTGGACTGAGCCAAAACTTCCTGTATGTAACTTCTCTTGGTTGGAGAAGAAGAACCACAGGCCGGGCCTCCATTTTGCCTCTTCTGTCTTCTCTTTCTCCTTTTTCTGATGACGCGATCAAAGGAATATAATAATAATAATAATAATAATAATAATAATAATAATAATAATAATAATTTATTATTTGTACCCCGCCCATCTGGCTGGGTCCCCCCAGCCACTCTGGGCGGCCTCCAACAGATATTAAAATACATTAAAATACCACAGGGAGAAAGGGAGGGAGGGAGTGTGGTAATGAAGAGAAGGAAGGAGGGAGCAAGGGAGGGAGGAAGAAGAAGAAGAAGAAGAAGAGGAGTTTGGAATTGATACAGTGGTCCCTCGACTTACGAATGACCCGACTTCCGTATTTTTCAAGTTACGAGGGATCAAAGTGGCCGCGCGCCTATGATTTTTTCGACTTCCGAAAGGAAATCGCGGCCATTTTAGATGCGGTTTCCTCGACTTCCGAAGTTTAGATGCAGTTTTTTTCAACGTACAATTTTTTTTCTCCCAATGCATTCCTATGGGGACTCGACTTACGATTTTTTCGACCTACGGCGGTCCCTTCGGAACGCATTACATTCATAAGTTGAAGGACCACTGTACCCCGCTTTATCACTACCCAAAGGAGTCTCCAAGCGGCTCACGTTCTCCTTCCCCTTCCTCCCCCCCCAACAAACTCTGCGAGGCGAGTGGGGCTGAGAGACTTCAGAGAAGTGCGACTAGCCCAAGGTCGCCCAGCAGCTGCATTGGGAGGAGCGGAGACGCGAACCTGGTTCCCCGGATTACGAGGCCACCCGCTCTTAACGACTACACCACGCCGGCTCTCCCTCCAACCGGAGGTCCCCCGTCCCTGCTATCAAGTTCTAAAACCATCACTTCTGGGCCCGGTGGAAGCTACCGGTGTCCCCAACCCCGTTTCTGCTGCACGAGCCTCACCTGGGGCAAAATCTTCTTCTTTTTGTTGGCAGCCGCGTTGGGGCCGGAGAAGAGTTTCTCGAGGGCCGCCAAAGCGGCACTGGCCTTGGCCACCTTCTTGTTGGGACCAGCCCCTCGAAACTTCTGCCCGTCGACTTCTACCTGGAAACAAGATGCTTAGTTTTACACCTGCAGCTCTGCGTCCCCGGCTGGGAGCCGCTCTCAAGCCCCGTTTTTTTGAGGATCAGCTCGCAGTTGTGCTGCTTCTTTTGCAAAGGGAAAAGCCCCGTTTTTTGAGGGATCAACTCAAAGTGGTGCAGCTGCTTTCCATCTCTGTGCCATTAACATCCTTGCTGCCGCAAGCATTACAAAAGCATTTCAAAAACCACAGCAACGCGTGGCCGGGTCAGCTAGTTGCATATAAAAACCATTTTTTATCTTGTCTCTTAATATCATTTCCTACGATTCCCAGCAAAAATGCTTCCGGTTGCTTTATAAATGTATATTTCAACATTTTAAAAATCTCATTATATATAATTTCCCAGAGCATTCGACATTTCCCCTTGCTTTGTGTGTGTGTGTGTGGGGGGGGAAGGTGCGTCTTATGGAGCGAAAAATGTGGGGAATCAATTCTGTTGACTGACACACACTCTCTCTCTCTCTGGCCTGAGACCTTTGTACCCCATCAAAAGGTGCAGTAAAGGAAAACTGAGGCCGGGAGCCCACCATACGCTTTCCCCTCCTCACCTCCATCACGAAGCGCTTGTCGTGGCTGCCGCCCGTCTCGGAGATGAGCTCATACTTGAGACCTCGCCGCTTCTCGTTGAGCTCCATCACTGGATTCTTGCCACTAGCGGTGAGGATGGGGCCCTGAGTTCTCACCTGGGCGGAGCAAAAGACTTCAGAGTCAATCCAATCCAAGTGAACTGGCTCAAGATACAGACACACATACTTTTAAGGCAGGGACAGGCTTGCTATCCACCCCACCCCACTCCACCACCCTCCTTGGCCGCAAATCCCACTGTCGAACAGCTCTTACTGTCAGGAAGTTCTTCCTAATGTTTAGGTGGAATCTTCTTTCTTGTAGTTTGAATCCATTGCTCCGTGTCCGCTTCTCTGGAGCAGCCGAAAACCTTTCTCCCTCCTCTAGATGACATCCTTTGATATATGGCTATCATATCTCCCCTTAACCTTCTCTTCTCCAGGCTAAACCTACCCAGCTCCCTAAGCCGTTCCTCAGAAGGCATCGTTTCCAGGCCTTGGACCATTTTGGTTGCCCTCCTCTGGACACGTTCCAGCTTGTCCGTATCCTTCTTGAACTGGGGTGCCCAGAACTGGATACAGTATTCCAGGTGGGGTCTGACCAGAGTGGTACTATCCCTTCCCTTGATCTAGATGCTATACTCCTATTGATGCAGCCCAGAATTGCATGGGCTTTTGGAGCTGCTGCATCACACTGTGGACTCAGGTCAAGTTGGTGGTCTACCAAGTCTACCAAGACTCCTAGATGCTATACTCCTCTTGATGCAGCCCAGAATTGCATGGGCTTTTTGAGCTGCTGCATCACACTGTGGAAGTAATAGTACCACTGTATTCCGCTCTGGTCAGGCCTCACCTGGAATATTGTGTCCAGTTCTGGGCACCACAGTTCCAGAAGGATACGGACAAGCTGGAACGTGTCCAGAGGAGGGCCACCAAAATGGTCCAAGGCCTGGAAATGATGCCTTCTGAGGAACGGCTTAGGGAGCTGGGTAGGTTTAGCCTGGAGAAGAGAAGGTTCAGGGGTGATAGGATAGCCATGTTCCAATATATCAAAGGATGTCCTATAGAGGAAGGAGAAAAGTTGTTTTCTGCTGCTCCTGAGAAGAGGACATGGAGCAATGGATTCAAGCTACAAGAAAGAAGATTCCACCTAAACATTAGGAAGAACTTCCTGACAGTAAGAGCTGTTCGACAGTGGGATTTGCAGCCAAGGAGGGTGGTGGAGTCTCCTTCTTTGGAGGTCTTGAAGCACTTGTCAGGAATGGTTGGATGGTGTTTCCTGCTTGGCAGGGGGTTGGACTGGATGGCCCTTGGGGTCTCTTTCAACTCTAGGATTCTAGGATTCTATCCCACTCCCTCACTGGACGGCAACTGAACAACCACCTCCAAAGTAGCAGAGGTGTCAATTGTAGAGTTTCCCGTATTATTGCATGAGTTTGAAGAGACCGGCTCGTTTTTGCCTTCAGTGTCCGACTTCTCGTCGGAGCTCGTACATTCCATGTCCACGTCGAAGCCGGTGGGGTAGCCCATCGTTTGCAAGACCTGCATGTACATAAAGAAAAGAAAAGAAAAATCACATTTGTGACTAAGTAATAATAATAATCATTATAATAATTTATCATTTATACCCCGCCCATCTGGCTGGGTTTCCCCAGCCACTCTGGGCAGCGGCTTCCAACAGAACATTAAAATGCAATCATCGATTCAACATTAAAAGCCTCCCTAAACAGGGCTGCCTTCAGATGTCTTCTAAATAATAATAATAGTAATAATAATAATAACTAGCTGACCCGGCCACGCCTTGCTGTGGCTATGTGTGTGAATGCTGTGGTGTTCCACTGTTCAACTTCCGTCTGCCCCTTCTCTGTCCCCACCCCGTTTTCAATTACCCTCTTCTCAGCCCCCCTTTTCTATTACCCTCTTCTCGCCCCTCCTTTTTCAATTACCAGTTTGCGAGCTTGTATATGGCCGACGGAACTCTGAGGTTTTGAACTTCAACTTCCGTCTGCCCCTTCTGTCATCACCCCCGTTTTCATTTACCCTCTTCTCGGCCCCCTTTCAATTACCGGTTTGTGAGTTTGCAAATGGAGCTCTGAGGTTTTGCTGGTGATGTCTAATAGCTGCGCCAGATTTTTGCCTTTGTAGCTGTAGTACCAGTATAGCCGTCGCTAGAGGGCGCTGTTTTGCTGGTGACGTCTAATGTGTGCGCCAATTTTTTTGCGTTTTTTCTTTATTTTAGGTATGTCAGGTGTGCGATTTGGTCCAGCAGTTATGGAGCAAGTGTGTTTCGGACAAACACGCAATGGGAACATTTATATATATATATAGATAATTTATTATTTGTACCCCGCCCATCTGGCTGGGTCCCCCCAGCCACCCTGGGCGGCCTCCAACAGATATTAAAATACATTAAAATATCAGAGGTTAAAAACTTCCCTAAACAGGGCTGCCTTGAGGTATTTTCTGAATGTCAGATAGTTGTTTATCACTTTGACCTCTGCTAGGAGGGCGTTCCACAGGGCAGGCGCCACTACCGAGAAGGCCCTCTGCCTGGTTCCCTGTAGCTTTGCTTCTCGCAGTGAGGGAACCGCCAGAAGGCCCTTGGCGCTGGACCTGTGTCCGGGCAGAACGATGGGGATAGAGACGCTCCTTCAGGTATACAGGACCGAGGCCGTTGAGGGCTTTCAAGGTCAGCACCAACACTTTGAATTGCGCTCGGAAATGTCCTGGGAGCCAATGTAGCTCTCTCAGGACCGGTGTTATGTGGTCTCGGAGGCCGCTCCCAGTCCCCAGTCTAGCTGCCGCATTCTGGATTAGTTGTAGTTTCCGGGTCACCTTCAAAGGTAGCCCCACGTAGAGCGCATTGCAGTAGTCCAAGCGGGAGATAACTAGAGCATGCACCACTCTGGCAAGACAATCCGCGGGCAGGTAGGGTCTCATCCTGCGTCCCAGATGGAGCTGGTAGACACAGAATTGACCTGCGCCTCCATGGACAGCTGTGAGTCCAGAATGAGTCCCAGGCTGCGCACCTGGTCCTTCAGCGGCACAGTTACCCCATTCAGGACCAGGGAGAAGGATTGTAAAGCCATTATGATATTTAGTGATGCAGAGAAAGCCTTTGACAATGTTTCTTGGAGTTTTATGAATGGGGAAAAGTTACCCCATTCAGGACCAGGGAGTCCTCCACACCTGCCCGCCGCCTGTCCCCCCAAAACAGTACTTCTGTCTTGTCAGGATTCAACCTCAATCTGTTAGCCGCCATCCATCCTCCAACCGCCTCCAGACACTCACACAGGACCTTCACCGCCTTCACTGGTTCTAATTTGAAAGAGAGGTAGAGCTGGGTATCATCCGCATATTGATGGGCACCCAGCCCAAACCCCCTGATGATCTCTCCCAGCGGCTTCATATAGATATTAAAAAGCATGGGGGAGAGGACGGGACCCTGAGGCACCCCACAAGTGAGAGCCCAGGGGTCTGAACACTCATCCCCCCCTTTCTGAACACGGCCCAGGAGGAAGGAGTGGAACCACTGTCATCCTCTCCCATCTCTGGAAGAACTATACAGTTCCCGTTGCCTTAAAAAGGTTAACAATATTTTACAGGATCCATCTCATCCAGGACATAGCCTCTTTGCACCACTGCCTTCGGGTAGAAGATATAGAACAATTAGATCAAGAACAAATAGATTGAAGAACAGTTTCTACCCAAGAGCTATAACCATCTTAAACGCTGTAACCAGATAATATGACCTTGGAGAGCTGGGATGGGTGTATGGGTGTGTATGGGTGGCTTTCTTTGGTGTGTGTGTGTTTTGTGCTGCTTTTTGTTTTGTTTTTTCTTTCTTTTGTTTTTATGGGGGGCGTGCAATTTCGTTGCACTTGTATAACGTTGTGCTTGTACTTGTGCAATGACAATAAATTATCTTACCTTATCTTATCTTATCTTATCTTATCTTATCACTGTACACCAGTGTATACCTCTAGGTCGGCAACCTTTAAGATAAAAAGAGCCACTTGGACCCGTTTCCGAAGGGGAAAAAAAAAACTGGGAGCCGCTTTTCGTGCCCTAGGCGAGGGGGCGGGGCCATGTGACATCATTGCGCATGACGTACGGTGCCCCGCCCCCTGCCACCCCGCGCCGCTGTGATTTAGGCAAGCGTCCATCAGGAGCCTCCTGCGAGATGGCAGCACGTCTGCCAGCGCTGGCCCAGCTCAAATACAGCTGCACGGGCTTTGTCTGGGGCTCGCTGCCTCCTCTCCACACACACACACCAGCTTTTGTGTGCGCGTGCGTTTCACTCTCCCTCCCTCCGGCCCTAGACAGGCAGCGAGTGAGCGCAGCATGATAATGAGCTCTGTCAATTGCCCAGCCGGGAAGCGGGAGGAGGAGGAGGAGGAGGCGCTGCTCTCGCTCTCGGGCTCCGCGCTCGGCTCTGGTTTGCCGTCGACGCGCCCGTCGCAGCTCGCCAACTTCTCTTTCTCTCTGCAGCTCGCTCTCCCGCCGCCCCCCGACTACACACACCGACGCGACGGGAGGGAAAGGGGAGCGGGAGAAGACACGCCACCCCGGAGCCGCGGCAAAGGTGTAAAAGAGCCACATGCGGCTCCGGAGCCGCGGGTTGCAGACCCCTGCTCTAGACGGTCCAGAAGGATGTTATGGTCAGGAACAAACAGTGCCTTAGGAGAAAATAGAAGGTAAAAGGTAAAGGGACCCCTGGTGGAAGACAGAAGGGCCTGGCGTGCTCTGGTCCGTGGGGGTCACGAAGAGTCGGGCGCGACTAAACGACTCAACAACAACAACAGGCAGATCGATCGATCGATCTGCCACCCAATTTTACCTTCACGGCAACATGAAGCTTGGCGGTTTTCTTGGACGGCCCCGAGGCCTCGTACGTCCGGCCGTCCACATCGACGGACATGGTGAAGACCGGGGCGTGGACAGGACCCGACTGCGAAAGGAGTTTGTACTGCAATCCCGGCCGCAGCTGGTTCAGACGCATCAAAGCGTTCATGAGGTCTATTGCTTTGCTGTCCAGGACTGGCAGGGGAGAAGGGGGGAGAGAGAGAGAGAGAGAGAGAGAAGGAAGGAAGGAAGGAAGGGGTGAGAGACAGAGAGAGGGGGGAGGAAAGAAGGGAGGGACGAAGGAAGGAGAGAGATGTAGGGTGAGAAACGTTCCCCAGCAAATTCCCCATTGAAAGGCCGTTTCATAAAACCACCGTATTTTGTATTATCTATTTCGGTTTAATGGAGAGAAGGATCAGGGAAGCCTAAAACGTACCGTATTTTTCGTTCTAGAAGGCGCACCTGACCATAGGACGCACCTAGTTTTTAGAGGGAGAAAGCCCCAAATTTTTTGAGGACCAGCTCAAATTTCTGCAGCTCCTTTTGCAAAGGAGAAAAGCCCCATTTTATGTGGATCAGCTCAAATTTCTGCAGCTTCTTTTGCAAAGAAGAAAAGCCCCATTTTGGGGGGGATCAGCTCAAATTCCAGTAGCTTCTTTTGCAAAGGAGAAAAGCCCCATTATTTGAGGATCAGCTCAAATTTCTGCAGCTTCTTTTGCAAAGGAGAAAAGCCCCATTTTATGTGGATCAGCTCAAATTTCTGCAGCTTCTTTTGCAAAGAAGAAAAGCCCCATTTTGGGGGGGATCAGCTCAAATTCCAGTAGCTTCTTTTGCAAAGGAGAAAAGCCCCATTATTTGAGGATCAGCTCAAATTTCTGCAGCTTCTTTTGCAAAGGAGAAAAGCCCCATTTTATGTGGATCAGCTCAAATTTCTGCAGCTTCTTTTGCAAAGAAGAAAAGCCCCATTTTTGGGGGGATCAGCTCAAATTCCAGTAGCTTCTTTTGCAAAGGAGAAAAGCCCCATTATTTGAGGATCAGCTCAAATTTCTGCAGCTTCTTTTGCAAAGGAGAAAAGCCCCATTTTATGTGGATCAGCTCAAATTTCTGCAGCTTCTTTTGCAAAGAAGAAAAGCCCCATTTTTGGGGGGATCAGCTCAAATTCCAGTAGCTTCTTTTGCAAAGGAGAAAAGCCCCATTATTTGAGGATCAGCTCAAATTTCTGCAGCTTCTTTTGCAAAGGAGAAAAGCCCCATTTTATGTGGATCAGCTCAAATTTCTGCAGCTTCTTTTGCAAAGAAGAAAAGCCCCATTTTTGGGGGGATCAGCTCAAATTCCAGTAGCTTCTTTGGCAAAGGAGAAAAGCCCCATTATTTGAGGATCAGCTCAAATTTCTGCAGCTCCTTTTGCAAAGGAGAAAAGCCCCATTTTATGTGGATCAGCTCAAATTTCTGCAGCTCCTTTTGCAAAGGAGAAAAGCCCCATTTTATGTGGATCAGCTCAAATTTCTGCAGCTTCTTTGGCAAAGGAGAAAAGCCCCATTATTTGAGGATCAGCTCAAATTTCTGCAGCTTCTTTTGCAAAGGAGAAAAGCCCCCTTTTTTGAGGATCAACTCAAATTGGTGCAGCTCCTTTTGCAAAGGAGAAAAGCCCCATTATTTGAGGATCAGCTCAAATTTCTGCAGCTCCTTTTGCAAAGGAGAAAAGCCCCATTTTATGTGGATCAGCTCAAATTTCTGCAGCTCCTTTTGCAAAGGAGAAAAGCCCCATTTTATGTGGATCAGCTCAAATTTCTGCAGCTCCTTTTGCAAAGGAGAAAAGCCCCATTTTATGTGGATCAGCTCAAATTTCTGCAGCTTCTTTGGCAAAGGAGAAAAGCCCCATTATTTGAGGATCAGCTCAAATTTCTGCAGCTTCTTTTGCAAAGGAGAAAAGCCCCCTTTTTTGAGGATCAACTCAAATTGGTGCAGCTCCTTTTGCAAAGGAGAAAAGCCCCATTATTTGAGGATCAGCTCAAATTTCTGCAGCTCCTTTTGCAAAGGAGAAAAGCCCCCTTTTATGTGGATCAGCTCAAATTTCTGCAGCTCCTTTTGCAAAGGAGAAAAGCCCCATTTTATGTGGATCAGCTCAAATTTCTGCAGCTCCTTTTGCAAAGGAGAAAAGCCCCATTTTATGTGGATCAGCTCAAATTTCTGCAGCTTCTTTGGCAAAGGAGAAAAGCCCCATTATTTGAGGATCAGCTCAAATTTCTGCAGCTTCTTTTGCAAAGGAGAAAAGCCCCCTTTTTTGAGGATCAACTCAAATTGGTGCAGCTCCTTTTGCAAAGGAGAAAAGCCCCATTATTTGAGGATCAGCTCAAATTTCTGCAGCTTCTTTTGCAAAGGAGAAAAGCCCCATTTTATGTGGATCAGCTCAAATTTCTGCAGCTTCTTTTGCAAAGAAGAAAAGCCCCATTTTGGGGGGGATCAGCTCAAATTCCAGTAGCTTCTTTTGCAAAGGAGAAAAGCCCCATTATTTGAGGATCAGCTCAAATTTCTGCAGCTTCTTTTGCAAAGGAGAAAAGCCCCATTTTATGTGGATCAGCTCAAATTTCTGCAGCTTCTTTTGCAAAGAAGAAAAGCCCCATTTTGGGGGGGATCAGCTCAAATTCCAGTAGCTTCTTTTGCAAAGGAGAAAAGCCCCATTATTTGAGGATCAGCTCAAATTTCTGCAGCTTCTTTTGCAAAGGAGAAAAGCCCCATTTTATGTGGATCAGCTCAAATTTCTGCAGCTTCTTTTGCAAAGAAGAAAAGCCCCATTTTGGGGGGGATCAGCTCAAATTCCAGTAGCTTCTTTTGCAAAGGAGAAAAGCCCCATTATTTGAGGATCAGCTCAAATTTCTGCAGCTCCTTTTGCAAAGGAGAAAAGCCCCATTTTATGTGGATCAGCTCAAATTTCTGCAGCTCCTTTTGCAAAGGAGAAAAGCCCCATTTTATGTGGATCAGCTCAAATTTCTGCAGCTTCTTTTGCAAAGGAGAAAAGCCCCCTTTTTTGAGGATCAACTCAAATTGGTGCAGCTCCTTTTGCAAAGGAGAAAAGCCCCATTATTTGAGGATCAGCTCAAATTTCTGCAGCTCCTTTTGCAAAGGAGAAAAGCCCCCTTTTATGTGGATCAGCTCAAATTTCTGCAGCTCCTTTTGCAAAGGAGAAAAGCCCCATTTTATGTGGATCAGCTCAAATTTCTGCAGCTCCTTTTGCAAAGGAGAAAAGCCCCATTTTATGTGGATCAGCTCAAATTTCTGCAGCTTCTTTGGCAAAGGAGAAAAGCCCCATTATTTGAGGATCAGCTCAAATTTCTGCAGCTTCTTTTGCAAAGGAGAAAAGCCCCCTTTTTTGAGGATCAACTCAAATTGGTGCAGCTCCTTTTGCAAAGGAGAAAAGCCCCATTATTTGAGGATCAGCTCAAATTTCTGCAGCTTCTTTTGCAAAGGAGAAAAGCCCCATTTTATGTGGATCAGCTCAAATTTCTGCAGCTTCTTTTGCAAAGAAGAAAAGCCCCATTTTGGGGGGGATCAGCTCAAATTCCAGTAGCTTCTTTTGCAAAGGAGAAAAGCCCCATTATTTGAGGATCAGCTCAAATTTCTGCAGCTCCTTTTGCAAAGGAGAAAAGCCCCATTTTATGTGGATCAGCTCAAATTTCTGCAGCTCCTTTTGCAAAGGAGAAAAGCCCCATTTTATGTGGATCAGCTCAAATTTCTGCAGCTTCTTTTGCAAAGGAGAAAAGCCCCCTTTTTTGAGGATCAACTCAAATTGGTGCAGCTCCTTTTGCAAAGGAGAAAAGCCCCATTATTTGAGGATCAGCTCAAATTTCTGCAGCTCCTTTTGCAAAGGAGAAAAGCCCCATTTTATGTGGATCAGCTCAAATTTCTGCAGCTCCTTTTGCAAAGGAGAAAAGCCCCATTTTATGTGGATCAGCTCAAATTTCTGCAGCTTCTTTTGCAAAGAAGAAAAGCCCCATTTTGGGGGGGATCAGCTCAAATTCCAGTAGCTTCTTTTGCAAAGGAGAAAAGCCCCATTATTTGAGGATCAGCTCAAATTTCTGCAGCTTCTTTTGCAAAGGAGAAAAGCCCCATTTTATGTGGATCAGCTCAAATTTCTGCAGCTTCTTTTGCAAAGAAGAAAAGCCCCATTTTTGGGGGGATCAGCTCAAATTCCAGTAGCTTCTTTTGCAAAGGAGAAAAGCCCCATTATTTGAGGATCAGCTCAAATTTCTGCAGCTCCTTTTGCAAAGGAGAAAAGCCCCATTTTATGTGGATCAGCTCAAATTTCTGCAGCTCCTTTTGCAAAGGAGAAAAGCCCCATTTTATGTGGATCAGCTCAAATTTCTGCAGCTTCTTTTGCAAAGGAGAAAAGCCCCCTTTTTTGAGGATCAACTCAAATTGGTGCAGCTCCTTTTGCAAAGGAGAAAAGCCCCATTATTTGAGGATCAGCTCAAATTTCTGCAGCTCCTTTTGCAAAGGAGAAAAGCCCCATTTTATGTGGATCAGCTCAAATTTCTGCAGCTCCTTTTGCAAAGGAGAAAAGCCCCATTTTATGTGGATCAGCTCAAATTTCTGCAGCTCCTTTTGCAAAGGAGAAAAGCCCCATTTTATGTGGATCAGCTCAAATTTCTGCAGCTTCTTTGGCAAAGGAGAAAAGCCCCATTATTTGAGGATCAGCTCAAATTTCTGCAGCTTCTTTTGCAAAGGAGAAAAGCCCCCTTTTTTGAGGATCAACTCAAATTGGTGCAGCTCCTTTTGCAAAGGAGAAAAGCCCCATTATTTGAGGATCAGCTCAAATTTCTGCAGCTCCTTTTGCAAAGGAGAAAAGCCCCCTTTTATGTGGATCAGCTCAAATTTCTGCAGCTCCTTTTGCAAAGGAGAAAAGCCCCATTTTGGGGGGGATCAGCTCAAATTCCAGTAGCTTCTTTTGCAAAGGAGAAAAGCCCCATTATTTGAGGATCAGCTCAAATTTCTGCAGCTTCTTTTGCAAAGGAGAAAAGCCCCATTTTATGTGGATCAGCTCAAATTTCTGCAGCTTCTTTGGCAAAGGAGAAAAGCCCCATTATTTGAGGATCAGCTCAAATTTCTGCAGCTTCTTTTGCAAAGGAGAAAAGCCCCCTTTTTTGAGGATCAGCTCAAATTGGTGCAGCTCCTTTTGCAAAGAAGAAAAGCCCCATTTTTGGGGGGATCAGCTCAAATTCCAGTAGCTTCTTTGGCAAAGGAGAAAAGCCCCATTATTTGAGGATCAGCTCAAATTTCTGCAGCTTCTTTTGCAAAGGAGAAAAGCCCCATTTTATGTGGATCAGCTCAAATTTCTGCAGCTCCTTTTGCAAAGGAGAAAAGCCCCATTTTATGTGGATCAGCTCAAATTTCTGCAGCTCCTTTTGCAAAGGAGAAAAGCCCCCTTTTATGTGGATCAGCTCAAATTTCTGCAGCTCCTTTTGCAAAGGAGAAAAGCCCCCTTTTATGTGGATCAGCTCAAATTTCTGCAGCTCCTTTTGCAAAGGAGAAAAGCCCCCTTTTATGTGGATCAGCTCAAATTTCTGCAGCTTCTTTTGCAAAGGAGAAAAGCCCCATTTTATGTGGATCAGCTCAAATTTCTGCAGCTTCTTTTGCAAAGAAGAAAAGCCCCATTTTGGGGGGGATCAGCTCAAATTCCAGTAGCTTCTTTGGCAAAGGAGAAAAGCCCCCTTTTTTGAGGATCAGCTCAAATTGGTGCAGCTCCTTTTGCAAAGAAGAAAAGCCCCATTTTTGGGGGGATCAGCTCAAATTCCAGTAGCTTCTTTGGCAAAGGAGAAAAGCCCCATTATTTGAGGATCAGCTCAAATTTCTGCAGCTTCTTTTGCAAAGGAGAAAAGCCCCCTTTTTTGAGGATCAACTCAAATTGGTGCAGCTCCTTTTGCAAAGGAGAAAAGCCCCATTATTTGAGGATCAGCTCAAATTTCTGCAGCTCCTTTTGCAAAGGAGAAAAGCCCCCTTTTATGTGGATCAGCTCAAATTTCTGCAGCTTCTTTTGCAAAGAAGAAAAGCCCCATTTTTGGGGGGATCAGCTGAAATTCCAGTAGCTTCTTTGGCAAAGGAGAAAAGCCCCCTTTTTTGAGGATCAGCTCAAATTTCTGCAGCTTCTTTTGCAAAGGAGAAAAGCCCCATTATTTGAGGATCAGCTCAAATTTCTGCAGCTTCTTTTGCAAAGGAGAAAAGCCCCATTATTTGAGGATCAGCTCAAATTTCTGCAGCTTCTTTTGCAAAGGAGAAAAGCCCCATTTCTGGAGGATCAGCTCAAATTTCTGCAGCTTCTTTTGCAAAGGAGAAAAGCCCCATTTCTGGAGGATCAGCTCAAAGTGGTGCAGCTTCTTCTGAGCGAAAAATACTGTAATCAGTAGTACAATATGTTATCCTAAAATGGTTCATGTCTAGAAGTAGTGGGGTCAGAGAGAAATGGAGTACAGAAAATGCAGGCTATGACAGTTATGTCAAACCTTTAAAGGTAAAGGTAAAGGGACCCCTGACCGTTAGGTCCAGTCGTGACCGACTCTGGGGTCGCAGCGCTTATCTCGCTTTACTGGCCGAGGGAGCCGGCGTACAGCTTCCGGGTCATGTGGCCGGCAGGACTGAGCCGCTTCTGGCGAACCAGAGCAGCACACGGAAACGCCGTTGACCTTCCTACCAGAGCGGGACCTATTGATCTACTTGCACTTGGACGTGCTTTCGACATTCCGGGCATGCGCAGTCCATCCGGGCCGGCGCTGCTGCTCCCGCAGCGACCGAGCGAGCCGCCATCGCCGCTCGGACGGGGTGCCGGGGCTCGGCTTGGGGAGTGGCGGGAGCGGCTGCCGAGTGTCACCCCCCTCCACTGGAACCCGGGCCGACCCGCCCCCATCGTCCCGCCCTTGCTACGCCACTTCTCATCCCTACTTGTAAGTGCAGTGCTGTGGACTACCACCCTGCCCCTCGATCAACTTGGGGGTCCTGACCCACTCCCCACGGCAGTTCAAAGGCTTTCAAATCAGCTCCCTGTACAGTAGGGTGGGTCATGAAAACATTTTTTTCGAAAATGTTTCCTCCCTTGATCTTATCTCAGGCGTATGGTATAAACATAGTTAAATTGCAAATTGGGGACAAATCGGTTAATATTTAGACCCTGCTCCTACAAATTGAAAATTTGCCTCCCCACGAGTGATCAAAACATAGGCATTTGACTCCTTTAATTCTCATTTTGTTAAATTGTGAACTAATAAACATAAATTGTAGGTTTTATGTAGAGCAATAATAGTTGCATACTATTATGAGTGGTGTTTTATTGTTTATGTTTAGTACACCGTTTGCTTAATTGTTCCATATAACTTTTTCAAAGCCATTGGTTTTTCATGCACATTATCAACATGTTTTATCTTAAATAAATAAATATTGCAGAAAATATTAGTATGCAACTCTTATTGCTCTACATAAAACCTACAATTTATGTTGATTAGTTCACAATTTAACATACTGAGAATTAAAGGAGTCAAATTCCTATGTTTTTATCACTCGTGGGGAGGCCAAATTTCAATTTGTAGGAGCAGGGTCTAAAGATGAACCGATTTGTCCCAAAATTGAAATCTAACTATTTTTATACCATACGCCTGAGATACGATCAAGGGAGGAAACATTTTAGAAAAAAAATGTTTTTATGACCCACCCTACTGTACAGCCCTTTGGCTCCTCCTTGGAGCAAAACAGAGGTGTGTACGGGGGGGGGGGGATGACAACTTACTTTTCCTCAAGTTACGCTTGATCTTTTTATTGGCGTCTTTCTCGTCTCCCAAGCCGTCTTCAAAAGGCCTCTTCAAAGCGGAAGAGCCGGGACCTACAAAAGTCAAAACTCTCATTAGGTGGGTTTTGAAGACTGACGAAAGTTAGCATTCAAACAGTGGTAGTAACTATTGTTATGGCTCTCCTAAAAAACAACAACAAAAAACACCACAACACAATACAACACACCTACCCAAACATTTGTAATATTAAAATTCTGATGGCAAGGATAGCTGTTCTGTAACTTGGCTAAAAATGGCAAAATCTCCCCTAATAATTCTGCACTACCCTCATCCTGCGAAAGGCTGGACTGGGCGGATCCCAAAGCGGAATTAAGATTGCTGGGAGAAATAGCAACCTCCGATATGCTGATGACACAACCTTGATGGCAGAAAGGGAGGAGGAATTAAATAATATTTTAAAATCATAGAATCCTAGAGTTGGAAGAGACCCCAAGGGCCATCCAGTCCAACCCCCTGCCAAGCAGGAATTATTATTATTATTATTATTATTATTATTATTATTATTATTATCCTAGAATCCTAGAGTTGGAAGAGACCCCAAGGGCCATCCAGTCCAACCCCCTGCCAAGCAGGAATTATTATTATTATTATTATTATTATTATTATTATTATTATTATTATCCTAGAATCCTAGAGTTGGAAGAGACCCCAAGGGCCATCCAGTCCAACCCCCTGCCAAGCAGGAAACACCATCAAAGCATTTCTGACAGGTGGCTGTCAAGCCCCTGCTTAAAGACCTCCAAAGAAAGAGACTCCACCACCCTCCTTGGCAGCAAATCCCACTGTCGAACAGCTCTTACTGTCAGGAAGTTCTTCCTAATGTTTAGGTGGAATCTTCTTTTAATGAGGGTGAAAGAGGAGAGCGCAAAATATGGTCTGAAGCTCAACATAAAAAAAACCTAAGATCATGACCACTGGCCCCATCACCTCCTGGCAAATAGAAGGGGAAGAAATGGAGGCAGTGGGAGAATTTACTTTCTTGGGTTCCATGATCACGGCAGATGGGGACAGCAGTCACGAAATTAGAAGACGCCTGCTTCTTGGGAGAAAAGCAATGACAAAACTAGACAGCATCTTCAAAAGCAGAGACATCACCTTGCCAACAAAGGTCCGTATAGTTAAAGCTATGGTTTTCCCAGTAGGGATGTACGGAAGTGAGAGCTGGACCATCAAGAAGGCTGATCGCCGAAGAATGGATGCTTTTGAATTCTGGTGCTGGAGGAGACTCTGGAGAGTCCCATGGACTGCGAGAAGATAAAACCTATCCATTCTGAAGGAAATCAGCCCTGAGTGCTCACTAGAAGGACAGATCCTGAAGCTGAGGCTCCAAGACTTTGGCCACCTCATGAGAAGAGAAGACTCCCTGGAAAAGAACCTGATGTTGGGAAAGATGGAGGGCACAAGGAGAAGGGGACGACAGAGGACGAGATGGTGGGACAGTGTTCTCGAAGCTGCCAACATGAGTCTGACCAAACTGCGGGAGGCAGGGGAAGACAGGAGGGCCTGGCGCGCTCTGGTCCATGGGGTCGCGAAGAGGCGGACATGACTAAACGACTAAACAACAACAACAGGCAGATAGATAGATAGATAGATAGATGATAGATAGATGATAGATAGATATAGATAGATATAGATAGATAGATGATAGATTAAAAAAAACCACATTTCCCGCTATAGATGATAGATAGATTGATAGATAGGCAGTGGAAGACAGGAGGGCCTGGCGCGCTCTGGTCCATGGGGTCGCGAAGAGGCGGACATGACTAAACGACTAAACAACAACAACAGGCAGATAGATAGATAGATAGATAGATGATAGATAGATATAGATAGATATAGATAGATATAGATAGATAGATGATAGATTAAAAAAAACCACATTTCCCGCTATAGATGATAGATAGATTGATAGATAGGCAGTGGAAGACAGGAGGGCCTGGCGTGCTCTGGTCCATGGGGTCACGAAGAGCCGGACACGACTAAACGACTAAACAACAACAACAACAGGCAGATAGATAGATAGATAGATGATAGATAGATAGATAGATAGATAGGTACAGTGGTGCCTCGCAAGACGAAATTAATTCGTTCTGCGAGTTTTGTCGTCTTGCGAGTTTTTTCGTCTTGCGAAGCACGGTCCTGCGAAACACTAGATGGCGCTGTTTCCCATAGGAATGCATTGAAGCGCGGTTTCCCATAGGAATGCATTGGGAACTCGCAAGACGTTTTCGTCTCGCGAAGCAAGCCCATAGGGAAATTCGTCTTGTGAAGCGACTCCAAAAACGAAAAACTCTGTCGTCTTGCGAGTTTTTCGTCTTGTGAGGCATTCGTCTTGCAGGGTACCACTGTAGATAGATAGATATGCAGTGGAAGACAGGAGTGGCTGGCGTGCTCTGGTCCATGGGGCAGAAGATAGATAGATAGATAGATAGATAGATAGATAGATAGATAGATAGACAGACAGACAGATAGATAGATATGCAGTGGAAGACAGGAGTGGCTGGCGTGCTCTGGTCCATGGGGCAGAAGATAGATAGATAGATAGATAGATAGATAGATAGATAGATAGATAGACAGACAGATAGATAGATAGATATGCAGTGGAAGACAGGAGTGGCTGGCGTGCTCTGGTCCATGGGGCAGAAGATAGATAGATAGATAGATAGATAGATAGATAGATAGATAGACAGACAGACAGATAGATAGATATGCAGTGGAAGACAGGAGTGGCTGGCGTGCTCTGGTCCATGGGGCAGAAGATAGATAGATAGATAGATAGATAGATAGATAGATAGATAGATAGACAGACAGATAGATAGATAGATATGCAGTGGAAGACAGGAGTGGCTGGCGTGCTCTGGTCCATGGGGCAGAAGATAGATAGATAGATAGATAGATAGATAGATAGATAGATAGACAGACAGATAGATAGATAGATATGCAGTGGAAGACAGGAGTGGCTGGCGTGCTCTGGTCCATGGGGCAGAAGATAGATAGATAGATAGATAGATAGATAGATAGATAGACAGACAGACAGATAGATAGATATGCAGTGGAAGACAGGAGTGGCTGGCGTGCTCTGGTCCATGGGGCAGAAGATAGATAGATAGATAGATAGATAGATAGATAGATAGATAGACAGACAGATAGATAGATATGCAGTGGAAGACAGGAGTGGCTGGCGTGCTCTGGTCCATGGGGCAGAAGATAGATAGATAGATAGATAGATAGATAGATAGATAGATAGACAGACAGACAGATAGATAGATATGCAGTGGAAGACAGGAGTGGCTGGCGTGCTCTGGTCCATGGGGCAGAAGATAGATAGATAGATAGATAGATAGATAGATAGATAGATAGACAGACAGATAGATAGATATGCAGTGGAAGACAGGAGTGGCTGGCGTGCTCTGGTCCATGGGGTCACGAAGAGTCGGATGCGACTGAACGACCAAACAACAACAGGCAGATAGATAGATAGATAGATAGATAGATAGATAGATAGATAGATGATAGATATAGATAGATAGATAGATGATAGATAGAGAGATAGATGATAGATAGATAGATAGATAGATAGGCAGTGGAGGACAGGAGTGCCTGGCGTGCTCTGGTCCATGGGGTCGCGAAGAGTCGGACATGACAGGGAGATTCCCACTCCAATTTTGTTTGTCCCACAACAGCTCACCTTCTTTGTCGGTTCCCGACCAGGAATATTTCTGGAACGACTTATTGGAAGGGAGAGGATCCATTTCCAGCACCTTGTAGATCTGCCCAAAAGCCGACTGTCTCAAGGCATGCTGCAAGAAAGAAAGAAAGGTTATTTCCAAGCCCCGTTGCTCCACAAGGTTCTCCTAAACCTTTTCCGCAGGGGGCCAGTCCACTGTCCCTCAGACCTTGTGGGGGGCCGGATTATATTTTGAAAAAAGATATGAACGAATTCCTATGCCCCGCAAATAAGCCAGAGATGCATCCTATATAATAAAGAGCCTGTGTCCGTCCGTACTTTCCGTGTGTCAGTGGAAATTTTCCACTGAGCATGTCCTAGAGGGATGCAGGGATTGGACGATGCAGAGACTTCGGGCCTCGGATTGGCCGGGAGCGGACGAGGGCGGGGCTGTGCCTTTCCGGGGCGAGGGAGATAGGAAAAGGGAAGAGTGACAACATGCACGAACACTCAGAGGTCAATAGGGATGGGTTCTGGGTAGGGAAAGGGCTATAAGGGAGGATAGAGGTAGGAAAAGGGTAGAGGGGACAGAGGTAGAAAAGGAGTAGAGGGACCTCAGAGGTAGGAAAGGGGTAGAGGTGCCACAGAGGTAGGAAAGGAGTAGAGGTACCTCAGAGGTAGGAAAGGGGTAGAGGGGGTAGAAAAGGAGTAGAGGGACCTCAGAGGTAGGAAAGGGGTAGAGGTGCCACAGAGGTAGGAAAGGGGTACATGGGCCACAGAGGTTGGAAAGGAGTAGAGGTACCTCAGAGGTAGGAAAGGGTTAGAGGTGCCACAGAGGTAGGAAAGGGGTACATGGGCCACAGAGGTTGGAAAGGAGTAGAGGTACCTCAGAGGTAGGAAAGGGGTAGAGGTGCCACAGAGGTAGGAAAGGGGTACATGGGCCACAGAGGTTGGAAAGGAGTAGAGGTACCTCAGAGGTAGGAAAGGGGTAGAGGTGCCACAGAGGTAGGAAAGGGCTACATGGGCCACAGAGGTTGGAAAGGAGTAGAGGTACCTCAGAGGTAGGAAAGGGGTAGAGGTGCCACAGAGGTAGGAAAGGGCTACATGGGCCACAGAGGTTGGAAAGGAGTAGAGGTACCTCAGAGGTAGGAAAGGGGTAGAGGGGGCCACAGAGGTAGGAAAGGGGTAGAGGTACCTCAGAGGTAGGAAAGGGGTAGAGGGGGCCACAGAGGTAGGAAAGGGGTAGAGGGACCTCAGCCTGCTTTTACAAATGTTTCACCACATATCTTCTAGCGCCCGTTAATTTAACGGGCTGAACGTTCACTAGTTTTAAATAAAAGGACACATTCTACTCATGTAAAAAACACCAGGCAATTATTTGAAAGCTGACTTTAATGTTGCATTTTAAAGTGCTGGAATCGGCCCTAGGAGCTAACGGCGAAGGATATAGGGAATCGGAAAATGCCAGTTCCAATTTATAGATAGGCGTTCAGGTCTAGTTTTAAAACTCCGCGGGCGGAAAAGCCCACTCATTTCACCCACATACCACTCCACCGTCAAACAATTTGCACCCTGCCCTAAATCAGTTCCTTTTTAATTCACCCAGTTGACTTTCGAACAGACCCTGCTCTGAAGAAAGGAATTTCACCTTGAAGTACCGTATATACTCGAGTATAAGCCGACCCAAATATAAGCCGAGGCACCCAATTTTACCACAAAAAACCTGGGAAAGCTTCATAGGAGCCACTACCTGCCTCTCGAGTATAAGCCGAGGGAGGCTTTTTCAGCACAAAAAATGTGCTGAAAAACTAGGCTTATACTCGAGTATATAGGGTACCCACAAAGTCATCTCAAGATACAGATAATTGAATACACATCTTAAAGGTAAAAGTAAAGGTAAAGGGACCCCTGACCATTAGGTCCAGTCGCGGACGACTCTGGGGTTGCGGCGCTCATCTCGCTTTACTGGCCGAGGGAGCCGGCGTACAGCTTCCGGGTCATGTGGCCGGCAGGACTAAGCCGCTTCTGGCGAACAGAAACGCGGTTGACCTTCCCGCCGGAGCAGTACCTATTTATCGACTTGCACTTTGACGTGCTTTCGAACTGCTAGGTTGGCAGGAGCTGGGACCGAGCAACGGGAGCTCACCCCGTCGTTGCGGGGATTCGAACCGCCGACCTTCCGATCGGCAAGCCCTAGGCTCTGTGGTGTAACCCACAGCGCCACCTGGGTCCCTGTAATTATAAATTATTATTATTATTATTATTATTATTATTATTATTATTATTATTACCCTATATAATAATCTTGCTGTGTCCCTGCGTCCAACTTCAACTTTCTGTGTGTCACGGAAGTGCGCTACTGCGCATGGCACACAGGGACGCAGGGATTGGAGCAGGGATTGGAGAGGGGGGCGTGTCCGGAAGGCAGCGGCGGCGCACGCGCGTTCTCAGTTGCGCCAGATCCGCTGCCTCACACGGACATGGCGAGGCTGCCGAGGCCCACTCCCGCCGCCGCCTTTACTGCTCGCCAAAGCGCAGGGGAAGCCGGCCGCACACCTCCAGCGCCCAACTGGGGCCACTGCTGCAAGCGGCCGGCCGTGCGCGCCGTCTCCACCGCCGCCCTCTTCTCCTCCCCAAAGGGAAACCCGCCCGAGAAGGCTTCCCCCCCCCCCGGGGCCTGAGTCGCTCAGCGACCCGCCGCCGCGTTCCTCTCATGCATTGCCCGCCTACAGCTCCGCTCCTCCCACAGACCCGCCACCATGCCCTGCTGGTGCAGCAGCAGCAGCGCTAGCCGGGAAAAGCGTCTCCCTTCAGGAGGCGACGCAGACGCGCAGCCTGGGACGTCGTGGGCCCGAGAAGCGCCCCCGCCCGCCCTCCCTCCTGCGCGGCCGGAGCCGCCGAGGGAGCTGGGTGCGCGCTGCGGTGCCGGCCTCCGAGGGGGCGTCCGGGGTTGGGGGGCTCCCCGGTTTCCCCGCGCTCAGCCTCCTCCCTCCGCTGCGGCAGGAGCGCAGCCGCGGCTGTGCCCCCCGCCCCGCAAGGCGCGCGCGTGCTGCCGGGCTAGCGCCCGTTATCTCGACGGGCTTCAATTCACTAGTTATTATTATATGTGGATGAGATCATATCTGGGACTTTGTGATAGATACCGTTTATTGGGACTTTTATCCATTTTGCTATTATGTTACTTTGCTTAACTTTGTCAGACTATGTCTGTGAGAACATTTGATAGAGAGAAATATATTGCATAAATATCATTTTGATACAGCCGGTTACGTTTTTGGGGTGTGTTTGTGATGGCTCCAGGACTAGCCTGGCACCCTTAAAAAACAAAACTGGCTGGTGAATTGAATACATACGGTATCTTAAAGGTAAAGGGACCCCTGACCATTAGGTGCAGTTGTGTCCGACTCTGGGGTTGCGGCGCTCATCTCGCTTTATTGGCCGAGAGCCGGCGTACAGCTTCCGGGTCATGTGGCCAGCAGGACTAAGCCGCTTCTGGCGAACCAGAGCAGCGCACGGAAACGCCGTTGACCTTCCCGCCGGAGCGGTACCTATTGATCTACTTGCACTTTGACATGCTTTCGAACTGCTAGGTTGGCAGGAGCTGGGACCGAGCGACGGGAGCTCACCCCGTCGCCGCGGGGATTCGAACCGCCGACCTTCTGATCGGCAAGCCCTAGGCTCTGTGGCTTAACCCACAGTGCCACCCGCATCCCTTAGCACCTTAGAGACCAACTCTGTTCTTGGTATGAGCTTTCGTGTGCATGCGCACTCGATTTCAGAACAGAGTGCATGCTCCGCTCGATTTTGGAACGGAAACAGCTCAAAAGATGGCAACTCTTCCAGCATCACATAGGTGCCATGATAAAGTGGGTAATTATTTTCATTGTTGGTGGACTTGTGTAAAAATTAAAGAATACTGGAATCCTCTATAATAATCTCCCTGTGTCCCTGCGTCCGCCGTCCGCGTGTCAGTGGAAATCGCAACTGCGCATGCGCTCCACTGACACACGGATTGGAGCGCAGAGAGGAGGAGGAGCCTGAGGTTCGAACCTCTCCGCTTCAGCCGCAATGGCGGCTGCTCCCCGCGCGCTGCTGCTTCTCCCCCTCCCTTCTTTCTCCCCGCCTCAGCCGCCCGCGGCGGGGAGGGCGGCCGTTGCCGGGGCAGCAGCAACAGGCGGCTCCGCCATGGTGGTGGCTTGGCCGCCTGAGGCGGGGAGAAGGAAGCGCCTCGGGTCCCCGCCGCCGCCGCTAGCGCCCATTATTAATGGGCTTAATTCAACTAGTGTAATATATTAGAAAATGAAAAAGAGGCTAAAAATCACTTTCGGAGGATAGGAAAAATATCTTTTTATATGCAAGTGCGGCTGCCAGGTTATTGGTAGCGCAATACTGGTGATCTGCTTGGAATGAAACACATTCAGGGTAAATATGATCACAAAGGAATATAGTTATAATGGAAAGATAATTGAAATATAAGAAGGACGTATTTATTTAGGTATAAAGGGTAATGGAGGCAGGGAGAGATTTCACTTTCTTGGGTTCCATGATCACTGCAGATGGTGACAGCAGTCACGAAATTAGAAGACGCCTGCTTCTTGGGAGAAAAGCAATGACAAACCTAGACAGCATCTTCAAAAGCAAAGACATCACCTTGCCAACAAAGGTCCGTATAGTTAAAGCTATGGTTTTCCCAGTAGTAATGTACGGAAGTGAGAGCTGGACCATAAAGAAGGCTGATCGCCGAAGAATTGATGCTTTTGAATTCTGGTGCTGGAGGAGACTCTTGAGAGTCCCATGGACTGCAAGAAGATAAAACCTATCCATTCTTAAAGAAATCAGCCCTGAGTGCTCACTAGAAGGACAGATCCTGAAGTTGAGGCTCCAGTACTTTGGCCACCTCATGAGAAGAGAAGACTCCCTAGAAAAGACCCTGATGTTGGGAAAGATGGAGGGCACAAGGAGAAGGGGACGACAGAGGACGAGATGGTTGGACAGCGTTCTCGAAGCTACTAACATGAGTTTGGCCAAACTGCGAGAGGCAGTGAAGGATAGGCGTGCCTGGCGTGCTCAGGTCCATGGGGTCACGAAGAGTTGGACACGACTGAACGACTGAACAACAACAACAGATAGATAGATAGATAGAGATTAGATAGATAGATAGATAGATAGAGATTAGATAGATAGATAGATAGATAGGCAGGGGAAGACAGGAGGGCCTGGCGTGCTCTGGTCTATGGGGTCACGAAGAGTCGGACATGACTGAACGACTGAACAACAACAACAACATAGGGTAATGGTATTTTTTGGGTGCATTCTTCTTGTACTGGAAAAATAGGTGAAAGTATATTAAAGATAGCATTAAAAGGAGCTTCATAGAAACACTTACTCAAAGTAGAACTTTCGGAAGACATTTTTAAATTGTGTGTTTGGTTTCCTGTCTTGGTTTGTTTTGGTTGTTGCTGGTGTTTACGTTGTCGTTTGTAAATTTGTTATACAGTGGACCCTCGACTTACGAAGGTAATCCGTTCCGACAGAATCCTCGTAAGTCGAAATCACCGTAACTCGAGTCCCCATAGGAATGCGTTGGGAGATCACATTCGTAGATCGGAAAAAACCTTCGTAACTCGAGGAAACCGCATCTAAAGCGGCTGCGGCTTCCGACCGGAAGTCGAACAAATTCGGAAGCGGCGGCCGCTTTGATCCCCTCGCAACTCGAAAAACTCATAAGTCGAGGGATCACTGTAATTGTGCTTGCTGTACATTTGTTGCGACTTTTAAGAAACTTGAATGAAGTGGTTTTTTTTAAATACAAAGAAAAAGATGGCAACTCTAGTTTCCCAACCACTTGCGGCCCCAGGAGATGAACAAAAGGTGGTCCGTCCAGGATGCCCTCCCACCCCGGCGCCTGGGCACATTTTACCTGGGCACTGTGGGTAATGGCTTCTCTCTGTTGAACAGTCAGATTGGACAAGGCATCCGTTGGCTCCCGCTCGCAGGGATCATGCACGCCCGGCCCTCCTGTGGGTCAAGAATCATAGAATCATAGAATCGTAGAGTTGGAAGAGACCCCAAGGGCCATCCAGTCCAACCCCCTGCCAAGCAGGAAACACCATCCAAGCATTCCTGACAGGTGGCTGTCAAGCCTCTGCTTCAAGACCTCCAAAGAAGGAGACTCCACCACACTCCTTGGCAGCAAATCCCACTGTCGAACGGCTCTTACTGTCAAGAAGTTCTTCCTAATGTTTAGGTGGAATCTTCTTTCTTGTAGTTTGAATCCATTGCTCCGTGTCCGCTTCTCTGGAGCAGCAGAAAACAACCTTTCTCCCTCCTCTATATGACATCCTTTGATATATTTGAACATGGCTATCCTATCACCACTGATTCTCTTCTCCAGGCTAAACATACCCAGCTCCCTAAGCTGTTCCTCATAAGGCATCGTTTCCAGGCCTTGGACCATTTTGGTGGCCCTCCTCTGGACACGTTCCAGCTTGTCAATATCCTTCTTGAACTGTGGTGCCCAGAATTGGACACAGTATTCCAGGTGGGGTCTGACCAGAGCGGAATACAGTGGTACTATCCCTTCCCTTGATCTAGATGCTATACTCCTATTGATGCAGCCCAGAATTGCATGGGCCTTTTGAGCTGCTGCATCACACTGTGGACTCATGTCAAGTTTGTGGTCTACCAAGACTCCTAGATCCTTTTCACTTGTACTGCTCTCAAGCCAGAAACCAGGACAGCTCAGATCAGCACCAAGGACTTTAGAACCAGGGGTTGGGGACCCTTGGCCCCTTACAGCCAGGGCCGTCTTTAGCAGATGCAGCGCCGGGGTGCAAATATCCGCCCGGCGCCCCCAAATTACCACGGATAGTGGGGGGCCCCGCAACTCTCCCCCATGCCGCTGCGGGAGAGCCAGCGTGGTATAGTGGTTAAGAGCAGTGGACTCGTAATCTGGGGAACCGGGTTTGCGTCTCCGCTCCTCCCCATGCAGCTGCTGGGTGACCTTGGGCTAGTCACACTTCTCTGAAGTCTCTCAGCCCCACTCACCCCACAGAGTGTTTGTTGGGGGGGAGGAAGGGAAAGGAGAATGTGAGCCGCTTGGAGACTCCTTCGGGTAGTGAGAAAGCGGGATATCAAATCCAAATAAGGCAGCATTCTCACGGCTTAGTGAGACAGGCAAATGTCAGACCATCCAAGCTGCAGCTGTTTGCCACTCGGCTTGGACGATCCGGCGCTCGCTCGGTCGCCATGGGAGCAGCAGCGCCGGCCCAGATAGACTGCGCATGCCCGGAAATTCCGGGATTTCCCGGCATGCGCAGTCCCTCCTGACGTCACGGCGCATGCGGCAGGACGTCCCGCCCCCAGGGGGGTGCCTCTGCCCAGCAACGCCGCCCTGGGCAGCCAAAAGGCTTCCTACGCCACTGCTTGAAGAGATGTGCACACAGGCATGTACCACCCAGCAACTTCCTTCCTTCCTTCCTTCCTTCCTTCCTTCCTTCCTTCCTTCCTTCCTTCCTTCCTTCTCCCTCTGGCTTCCTTCTCCCTCTGGCTTCCTTCCTTCCTTCCTTCCTTCCTTCCTTCCTTCCTTCCTTCCTTCTCCCTCTGGCTTCCTTCTCCCTCTGGCTTCCTTCCTTCCTTCCTTCCTTCCTTCCTTCCTTCCTTCCTTCCTTCCTTCCTTCCTTCTCCCTCTGGCTTCCTTCTCCCTCTGGCTTCCTTCCTTCCTTCCTTCCTTCCTTCCTTCCTTCCTTCCTTCCTTCCTTCCTTCCTTCTCCCTCTGGCTTCCTTCCTTCCTTCCTTCCTTCCTTCATTCCTTCCTTCTCCCTCTGGTTTCCTTCCTTGCTTCCTTCCTTGCTTCCTTCCTTCCTTCCTTCCTTCCTTCCTTCATTCATTCATTCCTTCCTTCTCCCTCTGGCTTCCTTCCTTCCTTCCTTCCTTCCTTCCTTCCTTCCTTCCTTCCTTCCTTCCTTCTCCCTCTGGTTTCTTTCCTTCCTTTTCCCTCTGGTTTCCTTCCTTCCTTCTCCCTTGGCTTCCTTCCTTCCTTCCTTCCTTCCTTCCTTCCTTCCTTCCTTCTCCCTCTGGTTTCCTTCCTTCCTTCCTTCCTTCCTTCCTTCCTTCCTTCCTTCTCCCTCTGGTTTCCTTCCTTCCTTCTCCCTTGGCTTCCTTCCTTCCTTCCTTCCTTCCTTCCTTCCTTCCTTCCTTCCTTCCTTCCTTCCTTCTCCCTCTGGTTTCCTTCCTTGCTTCTCCCTCTGGCTTCCTTCCTTCCTTCCTTCCTTCCTTCCTTCCTTCCTTCTCCCTCTGGTTTCCTTCCTTCCTTCTCCCTTGGCTTCCTTCCTTCCTTCCTTCCTTCCTTCCTTCATTCCTTCCTTCTCCCTCTGGTTTCCTTCCTTGCTTCTCCCTCTGGCTTCCTTCCTTCCTTCCTTCCTTCCTTCCTTCCTTCCTTCCTTCTCCCTCTGGTTTCCTTCCTTCCTTCTCCCTTGGCTTCCTTCCTTCCTTCCTTCCTTCCTTCCTTCCTTCCTTCCTTCCTTCCTTCTCCCTCTGGTTTCCTTCCTTGCTTCTCCCTCTGGCTTCCTTCCTTCCTTCCTTCCTTCCTTCCTTCCTTCCTTCCTTCTCCCTCTGGCTTCCTTCTCCCTCTGGCTTCCTTCCTTCCTTCCTTCCTTCCTTCCTTCCTTCCTTCCTTCCTTCCTTCTCCCTCTGGTTTCCTTCCTTGCTTCTCCCTCTGGCTTCCTTCCTTCCTTCCTTCCTTCCTTCCTTCCTTCCTTCCTTCCTTCCTTCCTTCTCCCTCTGGTTTCCTTCCTTCCTTCTCCCTTGGCTTCCTTCCTTCCTTCCTTCCTTCCTTCCTTCCTTCCTTCCTTCCTTCCTTCCTTCTCCCTCTGGCTTCCTTCCTTCATTCCTTCTCCCTCTGACTTCCTTCTTTCTTTCTTTCCTTCCTTCCTTCCTTCTCCGTCTGGTTTCCTTCCTTCCTTCCTTCCTTCCTTCCTTCCTTCCTTCCTTCCTTCCTTCTCCCTCTCGCTTCCTTTTCCCTCTGGCTTCCTCCCTCCCTCCCTCCCTCCCTCCCTCCCTTCCTTCTCCCTCTGGTTTCCTTCCTTCCTTCCTTCCCCCTCTGGCTTCGTTTGTTCGTTCGTTCCTTCCTTCCTGTGGCAGAGCTTACCAGGTAGCAGGATCCCTGATGCCAAGCACTCCATCACTCGCCGCAGAGCTTCCCCGGCACCCAAGGGTCTATTGCACGTGCCTATGGCTTTCTCACAGATGAGCTCGAGGGGCTGGAAGACATTGAGACCTCTGTCAGTAGGACCACCACCCATGGGAAGAGAGGCAAGGTTGGTTTGACCATTCGGGGCTCGGTTTTCTACTACCATTCTGCATCAAGCGTGTGTAAGGGAAGGTGGCGTGTGCTTTGAAACAGGGGTCAGCAAACCTTTTCAGCAGGGGGCCGGTCCACTGTCCCTCAGACCTTGTGGGGGGCCGGACTATATTTTTGGGGAAAAAATATGAATGAATTCCTATGCCCCACAAATAACCCAGAGGTGCATTTTCAATCAAAGCACACATTCTACTCATGTTATAAAAACTCGGCAGGCCCCTCAAATAAGCCAGAGATGCATTTTAAATAAAAGGATACATTCTACTCATATAAAAAAAACATTTCACCAAATCAGCCACAGCAAGGCGTGGCCGGGTCAGCTAGTTTTAAATAAAAGGACACATTCTACTCATGTCAAAACACCAGGAAGGCCCCACAAATAACCCAGAGATGCATTTTAAATAAAAGGACACATTCTACTCATGTAAAAAAAACTAGGCAGGCCCCACAAATAACCCAGAGATGCATTTTAAACAAAAGCACACATTCTACTCATGTCAAAACACCAGGCAGGCCCTGCTGGAACAAATCTCATCAAATTAGGACACAGCCTTCCTTGACCAACAGGGAAGGATCTGCCATAATAGAACTTCAAAAAACCCACACCTGACCTAAAATAAAGAAAAAAACGCAAAAAAATTGGCGCACACTTTAGACGTCACCAGCAAAACAGCGCCCTCTAGTGACGGCTATACTGGTACAGCACAATACTGGCCCCACAAATAAGCCAGAGATGCATTTTAAATAAAAGGACACATTCTACTCATGTCAAAACACCAGGCAGACCCCACAAATAAGCCAGAGATGCATTTTAAATAAAAGGACACATTCTACTCATGTAAATACACGTTGATTCCCAGACCGTCTGCGGGCCGGATTGAGAAGTCGATTGGGCCGGGTCCGGCCCCCGGCCCTTCGGTT
Organism: Darevskia mixta; assembly: GCA_034641385.1. NCBI lineage: Eukaryota > Metazoa > Chordata > Lepidosauria > Squamata > Lacertidae > Darevskia > Darevskia mixta. The sequence continues at coordinate 97,168 of JAWWNH010000252.1, forward strand.
GCCTACCCCTGGCATACAGTGTGTTTTTCCTCTCTGTCTTCCCCCCACCATGCAATTTCAACCCCCCCAACTGTGGGGCGCCCTTCCCTTCCCGTACTCACCCATCCTTTCAGCGGCTTCCAAGCGGGCACTCTGTTGCACAAATCTCGCAGAATACGAAGCACAATGACGCAGGATTTTAGTCCGTTTGCCCTTGCCTGAAACAAACAGAATCGTTCCGATCCACTTGAAAAATGCCCAGCGTAAAGCAGTTTTTTTAAAAAAAAGCAAGCCTCTGTATTTTGTTTTTAATGTACAGGGATATAAGGAACACTTTTTAATGACATGGACTGTTAAAATCTGGCATGAATGTGCTGCTCACCAGCTGAAGGACTGTTTCAAGAGAAGAGAGGAAGGAAGGAAGGAAGGAAGGAAGGAAGGAAAGAAAGATAAGAGAGAGAGAGAGAAAGAAAAGAAAGAGAGAGAGAAAGAAAGAAAGGAGAGAGAGAGAGAGAAAGAAAAGAGAGAGAGAGAGAGAGAAAGAAAAGAAAGGAAAGAAAGGAAAGAAAAAGAGAAAGAAAGAAAAAGGAAGAGAGAAAGAAAGAGAGAGAGAGAAAGAAAGAAAGAGAGAGAGAGAAAGAGAGAGAGAAAATAAAGAGAAAAAAATAAAAGAGAGAAAGAAAGAGAAAGAAAGAAAGAAAAGAGAGAAAGAAAGAAAAGGGAAAGAAAGAAAAGGAAAGAAAAAGAAAGAAAGAGAGGAGAGAGAGAGAGAGAAAGAAAAGAAAGAGAAAGAAGAAAAGAAAGAAGGGAAAGAAAGAGAGAGAGAAAGAAAAGAAAGAGAGAAAGAAAGAAAGAAAGAAAAGAAAGAAGGGAAAGAAAGAGAGAAAGAAAGAAAAGAAAGAAAGAAAAGAGAGAGAGGAGAGAGAAAGAAAGAAAGAGAGAGAGAAAGAGAGAGAGAGAAAGAAAGTCAAAAAGGGAAAACGGGGAAAGCAGCCACTTCTACAATAAGGTAAGAACGAAAAGAAAGGAAGGAAGGAAGGAAGAAAGGAAGGAAGGAAGGAAAACGGGAAAAGCAGCAACTTCTACAAGAAGGTAAGAACGAACAGCCCAACCTGGAACCATTTGGCGTGCCGCAGAGACGCCAAAGCGTCGAGACATTTCTGCCTGTCCAGTAAATCCGGAGGGTCTTTCGACGGAACGCTGTCTACTGGGAAAACGGGAAGAGAAAGGAAAACAGAGACCATTTGACCGACCCAGGGGGTTTCTGTCACAAATACACAGCGGACTTGGCAGCATCAACAGCGACTCCCAGAAGTCCTTTTGATTCCACCCCCAGTTTTATTGTCTTCCTCAACACTGCATAATGACATTTAATAAAGGGGGGCCAATTTTTGAAACAGTAAATAGGTGTCCATGTAAAAGGCGGCATATTTTCCTCCCCAATATGGGATCTTACTACCGTATTTTTCGCTCCATAAGACGCCCTTTTTTCCTCCTAAAAAGTCAGGGGAAATGTCTGTGTGTCTTATGGAGCGAATGTGTGGTCAGCCGCTGGATCCGTTGCCGGCTTGCCCCTTGGCCCAGGCCTCCATTGTTGAATGTTCTGCAGACGGAGGCTGTTTGTTTCCCCAGCGACAAGCGACTGGCTGATTAGTTTATCTGGAGAAAAGGCTCCCTTTCCTTTCCTAAAGAAGCTGCAGAACTGTGAGTTGAACCCCATAAAAATGGCGCTTGTCCCTTTGCAAAAGAAGTTGCACAAATTTGAGCTGATCCTCAAAAAACCGGGGCTTTTCCCTTTGCAAAAGAAGCTGCACAGCTGTCAGCTGATCCTCAAAAAATGGGGCTTTTCCCTTTGCAAAAGAAGCTGCACAACTGTGAGCTGATCCCCCAAAAATGGGGCTTTCCCCCTTTGCAAAGAAGCTGCACAATTGTGAGCTGATCCTCAAAAAACGGGGCTTTCCCCCTTTGCAAAAGAAGCTGCACCACTGTGAGCTGATCCTTAAAAAAATGGGGCTTTCCCCTTGCAAAAGAAGCTGTAGAACAGAGTTGAACCCCATAAAAATGGGGCTTTTCCCCTTTGCAAAAGAAGCTGCACAACTGTGAGCTGATCCCCCAAAAATGGGGCTTTCCCCCTTTGCAAAGAAGCTGCACAATTGTGAGCTGATCCTCAAAAAACGGGGCTTTCCCCCTTTGCAAAAGAAGCTGCACCACTGTGAGCTGATCCTTAAAAAAATGGGGCTTTCCCCTTGCAAAAGAAGCTGTAGAACAGAGTTGAACCCCATAAAAATGGGGCTTTTCCCCTTTGCAAAAGAAGCTGCACAAATTTGAGCTGATCCTCCAAAAAATAGGGCTTTTCCCTTTGCAAAAGAAGCTGCACAACTGTGAGCTGGTCCTCCAAAAAAGGGGGCTTTCCCTTTGCAAAAGAAGCTGCACAACTGTGAGCTGATCCTCCAAAAATGGGGCTTTTCCCTTTGCAAAAGAAGCTGCACAACTGTGAGCTGGTCCTCAAAAAATGAGGGTTTTCCCTTTGCAAAAGAAGCTGCACAGCTGTGAGCTGGTCCTCAAAAAATGGGGCTTTTCCCTTTGCAAAAGAAGCTGCACAACTGTGAGCTGATTCCTCCAAAAAATGGGGCATTTCCCTTTGCAAAAGAAGCTGCACAGCTGTGAGCTGGTCCTCAAAAAAATGGGGCTTTCCCCTTTGCAAAGAAGCTGCACAAATTTGAGCTGATCCTCAAAAAAATGGGGCTTTTCCCTTTGCAAAAGAAGCTGCAGAACTGTGAGTTGAATCCCATAAAAACGGGGCTTTTCCCTTTGCAAAAGAAGCTGCACAACTGTGAGCTGATCCTCAAAAAACAGGGCTTTTCCTTTGCAAAAGAAGCAGCACCCCTTTAAGCTGATCCTCAAAAAACCGGGGGTTTTCCCTTTGCAAAAGAAGCTGCACAACTTTCAGCTGATCCTCAAAAAAGGGGGCTTTTCTCTTTGCAAAAGAAGCTGCACAACTGTCAGCTGATGCTCAAAAATACAGGGCTTTTCCCTTTGCAAAAGAAGCAGCACCACTTTGAGCTGATCCTCAAAAAAGGGGCTTTTCCCTTTGCAAAAGAAGCTGCACAACTGTGAGCTGATCCTCAAAAAAGGGGCTTTTCCCTTTGCAAAAGAAGCTGCACCACTTTGAGCTGATCCTCAAAAAATGGGGCTTTCCCCTTTACAAAATAAGCTGTACAACTGTGAGCTGATCCTCAAAAAAGGGGGCTTTTCCCTTTTCAACCCGTCGCGGGGAGGGCAGGATATAAATAAAAGTTTATTATTATTGTTATTATTACTTATTATTATCCGTTGTAAGAAAATAGGAGATAACGTAAAACCATTTTTGCAGGCAAAAAAATTGGGCTTTTCCCTTTGCAAAAGAAGCAGCACCACTTTGAGTTGGTCCTCAAAAAAACGGGGCTTTTCTCCTTTGCAAAAGAAGCTCCACAAATTGAAACTTCCCCTCCAAAAATGGGGCTTTTCTCCTTTGCAAAAGAAGCTGCAAAAGAAGCTGTGAGGGGGAGGGTGACAAGAAATTTTCCGCACCGGATCCCACCTGACCTTCCTACGCCTCTGGGTAGCACAAGAAGGAGAGAGAATTCCTTTTTCACCTGCACAGTATAAGGAGGAAAAGCATGAGCACAAATCAGGAAAAACAAGGGAACGCCTCTCCCGTACCTCCGTCGTTCTTCTCCGCTTCGTCCCGGATTCGAGGCGAGGTTAGCGTCACCTTGAGAGTTAGCGGAAGCTCCTTGGCGCTACGGACGATGATGGCGGCCTCCCCCGACGCGATGCTCGACGCGATATTCCTCCTCGGTGAGTTTCTGAAAGAGTTCAGAATTGCTCGGTTGAGTCACAATCTCAGCAGAGGAAAAGATGTGCAGCGGTACCGCCGGGTACGTACTCGATTCGTTCCGAGGTCCGTTCTGAACCTGAAAGCGTTCTGAACCTGAAGCACCACTTGAGCTAATGGGGTTTCCCGCTGCCCGATTTCTGTATATATATACTGGTATGCCGGTGTGACGGATTGGCCCTAGTAGGATGGAGTTGTTACCTCCTGGGTCATCGGGAGTTAATCCACACTCAATTAGAGTGGTCGGTTAGCCAAAAGGGGGTGGGACCACCCCCAGTTTAAAAAGGAAGGAAGGCAGTTGCGACAGTTGAGAAGAGGGAGGGAGTGAGTGGTGACTGGAAGAAGAGGGAGTGGGACCAGGATAGTGGTGGGTAGGTTAGGTTAGGCTAGATTAGGAAGAAATCCAGTTTGATGACCCGGAAGTGTTGAGGTTTTGAAAAATAAACTGAAAGAGTAAAATACTGACATGTTATATAATGTGTGAAATAAAAACTTGCGCCTAATGCAGCGTTTCTCAACCGGTGTGCCGCGGCACAGTAGTGTGCCGCAAGACACCGGCTGCTGTGCCGCGGGAAAAACTCCCGGCGCATTGGGCTGCGCACACGGCTCCGGCAGGAAAGACTTCCAGCTCCGGCAGGAAAGACTTCGCTTCCGATCCGGCTTCTTTCCCCCTCCGGGCGCGCCGCTTCCGGTGGGCGCGGGCGGGGCGACCGGCGGTGCCCTGGGCCGCTTCTGGGTCGGTCCGGGTGGCTGGCGTCGCCTCGGCTCCGCTTCTCGCTCGCCGACCGCCGCCTTCGCCGGGGCTGCCGGGCGCTTCGCCTGCTGACTCTGCCGCCCCGGTCGCGGTCGGGACGGGCGGGAGGTGCCGGTGCCGCCGGGCTCGCTCGGGGCCGGGTGGAGGTGGTGCCGGGGGGCTGGGCGCGGGAGGCGGAGGGGGGGCGGGCGCCTGGCCCGCCGCGGTCGCCGATCTCCCGCTCCGTTTTCGCCCGCCTGGTTCCTTCCCCTCCCTCCCGCCGGGGCGCGCGGACACCCCGCCCCCCGGGGCGGGGGGTCAGGGTGCATGTGGTGGTGGTGTGCCGCGAGATTTTTTTCATGGGACAGGTGTGCCGTTGCCCCGAGGAGGTTGAGAAACACTTCGAAAGAAAGGGACAGAGCACACAGACGGGCCTCAGGGACTGAGGGGTGTGGTGAAGAGAGTTTATGACCAGGAACACCCCAGCTATATAAATATATATCATTAGTAACAGTCAGAGGGGTCGGTAAAAGAAAAAGAAAATAGTAGAGAGGGAGGAGGTTCGTTCTGAACCTGAAAGCGTTCTGAACCTGAAGCACCACTTGAGCTAATGGGGTTTCCCGCTGCCCGATTTCTGTATATATATATACCGGTATGCCGGTAATATCAAGCTATTTAGAGAGTGGAGTGTATAACCCCCCCAGGGGCTTATGGTAAGCAATACAATAATCTTAATACAGTGCTACCGCCGGTTATGTACTCAATTCGTTCCGAGGTCCGTTCTTCACCTGAAGCACCACTTGAGCTAATGGGGCCTCCCGCTGCCCGATTTCTGTATATATATATACCGGTATGCCGGTAATATCAAGGTATTTAGAGAGTGGAGTGTATAACCCCCCCCAGGGGCTTATGGTAAGCAATACAATAATCTTGATACAGTGCTACCACCGGTTACGTACTCAATTCGTTCCGAGGTCCGTTCTTCACCTGAAAACGTTCTACACCTGAAGCACCACTTGACCTTTTTTTTTTTTCAAATAATATTTATTAATTTTAAAAACACAAATATACTCACATTTACACATAAAACAAACCTAACATACTGAACAAAACTACACTACAACGTTAAACAAACATCTTAAATTTCTTTTCCTAAGTTCCTTAACATTTTAAAATTTGACTTCCTCCTGTCTCTCCTTCTGTGTTCCTTTTATCTTTCACTTATTTCAATTGGCAATTTCATTTCCCATTTTATCATTATATTCTAATATACCTTATAAATTCTTATCTTAAAATAGTATATTCTTATCTATTTTACACTTTCCAACTGTCTATATTATTCTCTCCTTAATCCTGTTACAAAATACAACAGTACAGCAGTCCATAAACATTCCATGTAGGAAGAGATTCGTGAGACAGGTTTCGTGAGACAGGTACCGCCGGGTACGTACTTGATTCGTTCCGAGGTCCGTTCCGAACCTGAAAACGTTCTACACCTGAAGCACCACTTGACCTAATGGGGTCTCCGCTGCCCGATTTCTGTATATATATACACCGGTACAGTGATCCCTCAACTTATGAATGCCCCGACTTCCGTATTTTTTGAGTTACGAGGGATCAAAGCGGCCGCTGCTTCCGAATTTTTCCGGAAGTCGCGGCCGCTTTAGATGCGGTTTTCCTCGACTTGCGAAGGTTTTTTCGACCCACGAATGCGTCCTCCCAACGCATTCCTATGGGGACTCGAGTTACGGTGATTTCGACCTACGAAGATTCTGTCGGAACGGATTATCTTCGTAAGTTGAGGGAATCACTGTACTTTTGTACTAGCTCTTCTGGCTAGCTCTGAAGCCGAACGGACGTTGTAATGGCAGCTCTGATATTGGGCTGGCAGCAGAGATTCTCTCTGCACTATCCTATATAATAATCTTGAAGTGTCCCTGCTTTTCCGTGTGTCACGAAGTGCGTTCTGCGCATGTCACACGGGGACGCAGGGATTGGAGGGGGCGGAGAGGGGGGCGGGACGACGCAGAGACACTTCCGGCCGGGCGAAACTGTGCCGCCGCCATTGCCGGGGGGAAGCGGCGCAAAGCACTGCTCCGCTGCCACCACCGCCCGTCTATGGAGGCTCCCGCTGCCGCCGCCCGCCGCCGCGCCGCTCCCGCCGACCAACCGCCCCTCGCCGCCGGGAGAGCGCTCTTGCTCGGCGCAGCAGCGGCGGCGGCTCCTCCTTCCGCGGGGGCACTGCGAGGAGGCGGCCGGAACAGACTGAGCGTGTGCGAGGCGGCGAGGAAGAAGGGGAGAGGGAGGCGGGGGGGGACACAGACCAAGAAGGAGGCAGGCCGACAACCTCCCCAAAAAACCATTAAACTTTGTTTTGGGCGCACCCTCCGCGGTGGCTTTTCCAGGGCAAGCCTCGCAGGTAGAAATCTGGCCGGGGAAGCTTCGCAGGAAGGGAAGGAGCTGCGTCTCCTGGGAAGCTTTCGGAAACTGCTTAGGCCGCCCGTTTTTGTAACGGGCTTAATTTACTAGTTAATACAATAAATACAGTGGTCCCTCGACTTATGAAGTTAATCCGTTCCGACGAGACTTTCGTCGGTCGAAAACATCGTAAGTCGAGTCCCCATAGGAATGCATTGGGAGAAAAAAATCGTAGGTTGGAAAAAACTGCATCTAAACTTCGTAAGTCGAGGAAACCGCATCAAAAACGGCCGCGATGTCCTTTCGGAAGTCGAAAAAATTCGTAGGCGCGCGGCCCGCTTTGACCCCTC